>CATIWR010108592.1:0-13355 GCA_949677035.1 Omphalea diandra
TATATATATATATATATATATATATATATATATATATATATATATATGTATGTATAACATACATACATACATACATACACATATATATATACATACACACACACACACATATATATATATATATATTAAAAATAGTGACCATTGAATTTGTTATCAAAATTCACAAACGTTAAAACAATTAACCTGAGTTAACTAGGTATGACATATAGGTAAAGAGCCGTCAATAAAAAAATGTGAGTACATAGACAAAAATCATTAACCCAAAATGGTATTTAAGTGGACGTCAATGTTAACCAAAGAGAAAATTGAAAGAACCAAAAGAAGAGAAAAAGAGAGATCTGGAAAATATATATGTATTTTATGTGTAAACTTCAAAAACCTTACTCTATATGTTACATTTACAGTATAATAAAAATACAAATCATATCCCATCAACATCATGAGCCAAAACCAAGCCCATAACCCTAATACTTGTCAAAATATGAAAGGAGCCTAAGTCCAAATTTTAATCCATATGTTATGGCTTGCATGCTTATCCAAAATGAGGCCAAGTGTAAATAATGTCTTTATAATTCTATAATTTCAAAGGAAAATTATAAAATTGTACTGCAATAGCAACCTTATTCGCCCAAGATTTAGACATATAATATCAAGCAATGTTTGACCATGTTTTATCGAAACCTTTATTCATGAACGTATCGCCTAAGAAAAATCAAAACCATTTCATTCGACGTCATCCAAATCAATTTGAACCTCCAACGTGTCCAACTACTTTAATATAGAATTCACCCAAATCCATTACATTTGGGCGATGCTCTGCTAGTCACTGATTCCCCTTGTTGTTGAAAAATGATTTGCCCAAGAACACCTTGCCCATAGAAAAATTTTCCCAAGAACACCTTTCTCATAGAAAAACTTTACTTTAAGACTAAACTTCGCACGAAATATTTCCAAAGCTCTTTGAACAATGCTCAGCCATCAAACTATAGCCCTAAAAGTCAGAAAATGCTCACCCAAGGGCAAATCGACCACTTAGTAACATAATAGGATTGTGAGAGACTTGGGTTACTGTTGCTCAAAGCAAATATGAAAATCCCTAATAACTTTCAATCACAGTTCTTAGTGAATTCTTCCAAACAATAAGAACTAACAAAGTTGAGTCTTCTATAAAGTTCTTTAGAAGACTAAAGGGCATAATATAAATAGATAGGATATATAGTCACTTGGTCATACCAACTATTTTGGCACCAAAAGTGAATTCAAAATAAAATTCCCCTAAGGCAGTTGATATTCAACCTTGCTTATAAATTCCTTATACAAGGAGTTTATCACATTTTTTCTTTCAGCATTTTTTAAAGCTTTTCACTATAGATTCTCTCTCTAAAACTTTAGCTTTCAAAAGTAAGTTCCCTCCTTTAATCCTCCACCTTTCCTTTCTAATATTAACTCCATATTCGCTATGGATGACAAAATCTAAGAAATCTTTAGCTGAGGAAGAAACACCTACCACCTTATACAAGTGTTACAAGGAAAACTCTAATGATCATCAGACATTATAAAATATCCCTCTTCTCCTATTTTTGGCCTAAGGCCTTCATTCAGCCATCCTATAAACTATTATAATAAAAATTTGTTCTTTAATAGTAAGGATCCTCTAAGATTCTGTAAGCCCACCAATAATAGTTTGTGGAACAAAACTTTCCCCATATCCACTTGACCAATAATCCAATATTAATATATCCCTTGGTTACTAAGATGTCCCACACCTTTTTGGAAGAATGAAAAAAATTGGGCATCCATGACTTTTTTTAATTCTCAGTCAATCATATTCCCATCCACAATACTTTTTTATTATTGCTCTCCTTTTCTTTTTATTTAGATGGGCCAATTGCTTCTTTTTCCACTTTAGCCCATGTCTATAAGCCTACATGATCTCACTATCCTCTTCAATATTCTAATAATTAGTGAAGAAATCTCAGCCTGCTTAGATGTTGACTAAAAAGGGATAAGTGTTTACCTTAATGGCTCTAGCTTTACAAATGTTATAAAAAAAAAAAAAAAAAAACCAATCTCAAATTAGTGTCCCTTCCATAAGTGTACATGTTGCCTTCCCCTTATATTGATTATGCAAGTATATCTTTTGCTTACCCTCTAAAAAGGGAATACCTTAACATGGCAATAACTTTGTCGCATGGTCAAAATTATCTTTAGGTCCAATGTTCCTCGCCTATATTTATCGAGGTCTTCATGGGTTCATCTTCACCAAAGATCATGAGATATTTAGGTCAATGGAAGGTCTTTTGTGGATTGTACAATTATGGCTTTTAACTTATTTTCTATAGTTAATCATTAAGACCCCTACAACCTTCCCTTTCTCTATTCCAAACTATGGTTAGTGGGTCAAACAATTTTCAATAGGTCAAACAATTTTCCGTATTAGGTAATAGTTTCTTCTTCTTTTTTGTACCTTTTTCACTCTAACAATAGTAAATATTCCATTTGCCAACTTTGCCTATCTTTATTTGGCCCATCTTGGAGAAGATTTTCATTTAAAGATGCCAGTTTTTGCGATCTTCAATTTAGTAAAAAGGTTGAAAGTGGGGTAAGTTGCTTGATTTCAAAAGACCTTAATTTTCCTTGCTCCCTAAAAATGAATGGAAATAATAGGTGTGGGGCTAAAATGTATAATCCTAACCACTTCAGCCATTGATTTGGCCTCGTGCAACTTGTAACAGTTCCATTAACCTATTATTTCAACCAGATGCATCCTCATGCTCGGCCAAAGATCAAGGATATGAATATTATTGAGATGATCTCAACTATTAACACAAAAAGAAGGAAATTTATTAAACTTGCTTATTGGGAAATTAATTCTTTAACTTCCAATGACATCTTTTCTTGGTGAAAGGGCATTACAAATGTTTGAAAAAAGAAGTCAGCCAAAGATAATTTGACTTTACAAACCTTTCCCTGGCCCTTACCTACTAACATTGTTTCTTCTTCTATGTAGGTTCAACCCAAGTTAAAAGGTTAGCACATCATTGAATTCTTGCCTTTGAAGAGTTTTATGGATTCAAATATAATTACCTTGAGTGAAAGACTATGTTGAAAAGAGTACAACTTATCAAGGACAAGTTGATACATGATTGATCAATCTAGTACTAAAAGAAATACATGTACTAGAGAGAGAGCATATTGCTTATCGTTTAATCTTAATTTTTTCAAAGGCCTTAGATTGACTATCACCCACCAATTCCAAATTCCCTATAGCAAGGATTGTCTTAACACTAGAAGAACGAAGGAAGCATAAGTGCCCAAAATGGACTTGTCCATACCTTAGTGAGTTCGACACTGACCAACTTGTCCTTAGTGAAATTGTGCTTTTGGATATAAATTTTGCTCATGAAGGTAGTTCTATTTATGCCAATACTATCATGTAAATATTTATATAATTTTTATGCTCCTTTGTAAATGTTATTCCTAAAGAAATACTAGACCCTACTGGAGAGGATATGGCCAATAGAGTTGAGTCAACTAAGAAAAAGCAAGAAAGCATAAGGCTCCAAGATACCAATCGTGAGGATAAAACTAAAAAGCAAGGTGGAAGAATCCCTTAAATTAACTAGCTTGCTAACTTATAAGCACTCTTTCACTCAATCAGCCAGCCCCTATCCTTCTTTATTTTCTCTACACCTCTAGTTTCTTGTTCACACATCCCCACACTTTAGCCAACGAAAGCTCTCTATTGGTACCCTAAGACAAGGTTATAAGAAAGAAACTAATAGGTGAGACATTGATTGCCCCAAAGCCATAAAAAAAAGTCTGAGTCAACTTCATTAAAAAAGTATGGTTCAACTTAATCTTTAGACGGAACATATTATTTAAATAATCTAGCATGTTATCTCTTGGTAGATTACTAACTTTAACATTTATAAGACTTTGTTGACTACTTAGCCCTCCTAGATGAAGGTGAGAAGAGCTTTAAGGTTTGGGTCAAAAGTGAAACTAATGAAGATTTGCTTGTAGTCCCTTGTTGATCTACCCATAAAGCCCTCATAAGTCTCAACTTACTAGTTATTCTTCAAGAAGACTTAGGTTTTATCTCTAACTACGCCACTAAGAGCGAAATAAACATAAGATAAAACCAAACACTATAAAATTTTAAGGAGGAACTTTCCATCTTGGTAGGTAAGTTGTCTAAGGCTAACACTCTTCTTACTAAGGTTGTGAGGTCAAAGGATGAGTTTTCTTTGCTCAGTAAATAGATATCTCAAAGTTGAGCCACAATGCAAGACCTCCAAGAGAAGGTCGCTCCAATGAAGGAGGAAGAAACGAAACTTTGGAAGGCTTATGTTAAGCATAAAACTCTTTGCCAAGAATAAGAGGTAAAACTGAAATCTTTAACTCATGAGACTCTTGAATGAATTACTAACAAAAGGGAACTTAAGAAAGTTATTGCATCCAATCAAAAAGATGAATGACATACTAGAGAACCTATTTCTTCAATAGTTGCAAGCTTAGAGGACTTCAAGTCTAGGATGATTTAAATTTTATCATTTGTTAGCCTAATCCCTTTTATCTTTGAACAATCATATTTTGAGCGACTATTTTATTTTTAAACTAATTTTTTTTATTCATGTTATCTTTTTACCCCTGTTAGTTGAATATCACGACTGGACGTTATAGTTTTATGAATGTGTTTTTTCTTCCTAATTGAGTATCAAATGCATACTTTTATGAATGTGTTTTTTCTTCCCAATTGAGTATCAAATGCATACTTGTATGAATGTACTTTATTTTCAATAATCCCTGAGGTCCCAAACTTACACCCTTATTGGCCTTATCTAGCTAATACATCTTAAACAAAATAGACACACCAAAAATGTAAAAATGATTACATAAGTATTTGACCAAAAGATTTATCTTTATTAAAATTAGCTTAAAGGCTGAAGAGCAAACAATCATTTTAATGACTATTTAGTTAGTGATAATTCTATTAACAAACTCAAAAATCAAATAATTAACATATAGATAACTGAAAGAACTCAATTCAATCAACAGGCTATACTAAAAAATCATTCACAATGATTTGTTCATTTAAAAAAACTATCTAACTATAATCAGTCAAATGGTCGAAGATTACAAGTCCCTTATGCTATTAAACATAAAATAATTCACACTCTCCCAAACTGATAGTCTGTACTGCTTAAGGAACCGGACGTTGATTGATTGTTCATAAACTTCTCCATCTTGATTGGTTAAGCGGTACACTGCATTTCCCACAACGTTTGTAATAACATAAAGACACTCCTAGTTTGAAGACCATTTTCCAAGCGCATTATCCTTATGTCCTACTAGGAAAATAACTTTTCGCACCAAGTCACCCTTGCTAAATTTCTTTAGCTTCAGGCATTTGTTGTATGCTTGCTTAACCTTCTTCTTATAAACTTTGAGATGTTTGAGAGTTTCTAATCTTACTTCATCCAAAGCCTTAATTTCTTTTATCATGGTCTAATTGCACTTGCCTTAGCTCATCTTAATATATCCTCCTAATTGAGTAAGCAATTAATTCAATTGGAATCATTGTTTCATGTTCATGTACCAATCAAAAATGAGTTCACCTGTAGCCATTTTGATTGTGGTTCGTATCTCCTAGAAAGCCTTAAATAATAACTCATGTTAAACCTTAGGTTGCCTTCCACCATCTTTTGAATGTTCAATTTGATAACCTTACTCATCGCCTTTACTTGTTTGTTAGGTTAGGCATAATAAGGTGTTAAGTGTAATGATTTGACACAATACTCTTGATAGAACTATTGAACATCTTCTCTAGTAAAAATGGTGCCTTAGTTTGGAATGATGGATTCTGGCAAGTTATGCCTATGAAAGATGTATTCCTTGAAGAACTTGATGACCGATGCTTAGTTGGCCACCTTAAGCGATATGGCTTCCACCCATGTCAAAAAAATAAAATAAATGCCATAATATAAAGACATGTTGATTCGACAATAGTGGAAAAATATTTCCAATAAGGCCTATCACTTATCCTTTGAAAGGCTAAGGATTAATTGTTGAATGTAATTCTTCTGCTGGAATGTGTTGAATTGGCCTATGCTTCTGTTACACCTGTCATCCTCATGAGCTTCTTCATTATGTTCCCTGACTAATATGAGCATGTTATTCCCTCATAAACTTTGGCCATCACTAACATAACTTGTTTTGGCCCTATACATAGTAAGATCTCATCATTTATACAATTACGATAGAGCTCCCCATGAACATAGAGAAATTTTATTGCTCAATGACGTACATGTGAATCGGCTAAAGCATTAGGATCTTTTAAATATGAAATGATTTCATGCCTTCAATTTATGGTAAAATCAAGATTGTACACTTCCTATTGGTTGGTAGATTCTATCAATGACCTTTCAAATAACACTAACTTTGAGTAGCATTGTATTACATTATTTAAAATCTTCACTTAAAATCGTTAGCAACTTGAACCAACTTATTGGCCTCTATGTTGACATCTCATTCAACAAACTCAAGGTAACATAATAAAAATCTTTAAATAGTTAGCTTTATTATAGTAAGCGATATGGCTGGGTGACTTACATATGTATGTACCATCGACTTGATTAACCACCTGCAAGGAATCTCCCTTTACATCAACTAACCTTGCTCCTAATTCGGTCAATATCTCTAAGGCAATGATTAAGGTCTCATACTCTACCTAGTTATTGGTACAAGAAAAATCAAGCATTAAAGATAGCGTAGTTATGAGGCCTTCTAGTGATTGCAAAATAATCCCTACTTTAGTTAAACTCATTGTTCTTGACCCATCAAACCATACTCGCCAAGATAAGTGTTCAATGTACCCAATATTTGCCTGGGGTTCCTCTAAGGAATCTATGCATAGATGGTCAACCAAGAAATCAATAAATGCCTATCCTTTCATTGGCTTTTAGGGGGGGCATATTACAGAGCAAATTTTGAGAGAGCAATGGCCCATTTGCCTATCTTATTTCTCAAAAATGGTTGAGAGAGTATATACTTGAGAAATTATGTTTTGTATAAGTTTAAGACCACCATTAGTAACACATAGTACCTTATCTTTATGCAGATAAAGTATAATGTCAACCATCGCTGCTCAATGGCTAAATATTTTTGCTTTAAAGAAGTAAGACCTCTGCTCAAATAATATATTGCCCTTTCGACTCTATCTTGTTCTTGAGCTAGCATGCAACCAATCAAGATTTCATTAGCTGAAGGATATAATAATAAAGGAACATTTAGCCTAGGTGGAGTCATGACTATAGGTTGAGTAAGGTACCTTTTAATTTCATTAAATAAATTTTGATGCTCTTCACCCTACATGAACTCCTCTCGGTCTTTAAGCTTAAATAAAGGATCCTAAATACTTAGTCGACCAGTAGTATTTGATATGAACCTCCTCAAGAAATTGATTTAGCCGATTAGTCTCTAAAGCCCTTTCTTGGTGGGCAGACATTTTACTTTTATGATGGTCCTAACCTTGTTTTTTATTGATCTCAATGCCCTTTTATTGAACTAAAAAATCAAAAAAATTCTCAGCAAAAACTCCCAATATGTTCATCAAGGGATTCATCATATACTTATGCTCCCTTATTCACTCAAATGACTTTTGAGTTCAATTAAATGTTCTTCACTCTGAGACTTCACCACAACATCATCAATGTATACCTTTATGGACTTCCTAATCATATCGTTAAAGATATAGTTCATTGCTTTTTGATATGTAGCCTCAACATCTTTTAGACCAAAAGGTATGATAACCATTCATAAGCACTAATCGATCCTATGCACTTGAAGGTTATTTTGCTTATATCTTCTTTGATGATTCTAATATGATTATATCTAAATTACCCATCCATGAAGTTGAGAATCATACTACATGTTGTCTCATCCATCACCATATCAGTAATAGGCATGGGATATTCATCCTTAGGAGTAGCTAAATTTAAGTTCATGAAATCCATATAAATTCTCACCTTTCCATTTTTCTTTATAATGGGGATGATGTTAGAGAGACATTCTATGTTCATGGCCTTTCCATTTGCCTTTGAAACTAGCGACCAAGAGCCTTTCCACCTCTTTTCTAACCAACTCTTTAACTTTGTTAGACACTCTCCTCATGGGTTGTTTAAATGGGTAAAACCCCTTTTTAATGGGCAAATGATGTTCCACAAGCGCTCAATCTAATTTCGACATTTTTTAATAATCCTAGGCAAAGCAATCCCTATAAGTGTTATCAACTTAGTTTTAAACTCAACATTCAACCTGACACTGATGAATATTGGCCAACGCAAGTCCTCAGTACCCAAGTTTATTTCTTTCAATGAGTCTTGAGTCTCGACCTATTGATAATCTAATATCTTGGGTGTGATTTTAAGATTTGACACTCGTAACTGAGTCATATGATCATTTTATTCATCTTTTAAATACACTCAACTTAGGTAATTAAGTTGTGATCCAATATTAGTTTCTTAATTTTCTTAAAGCATTATTTAATCTTAGTCGACTTAACCATCAAATTTAGCGATCAATGAGCAACATTCATTATTAACTCAGGTTGGTTGCTCTAGTTTAGACATCAAGACCCTAAGCTAATTAAGCTTTATCCTAGTTTTATCCTGAGTTGCCCTTTTCACTATATTCCTAAAGTTCACGTTCCCCTAATACAATATCGCATTGGTTAAGTGAACTCCTTTAACAAACGTTGGGATCCCTATGAATAACCTCAACATCAGACCTCTAAACCTATATCATCTTATGTAAAGATGACAAGACAACATAATTTACGTGTTTCCAATCTCTACCCAATAATAAGTTGTAGTTATCATCTAGGTCTGCCATAAAAAATCACTCCTTAGTCATTGTAAAGTTTAGGCTTGTTATCTGGCTTATAAATCTTCTTGTATAGCTCAAGCCTTTCCTTCTCTTATTTCACCTTTAACACTTCAATTTCTTTATTGTATCAAGCATTAATCTCATTTTTAGCATTTCTAGAAACCTTGACTTTTTCTAGCCTGACTCAAAATTATTGCCTTTGTCTTTGGAACCTATTTTTCTAAGTTTTAGTCAATTTAGTCTGTGCTAGTCACCCAAAGGCAAGGTGATCTAAGACACTGTTCTTAGGGCTATGTTCCTCCTAATGGTTGGTCAACTTTGGGTTTGGTCTAAACGTATTTTTCAGTCAATCTACATTTTGCTCCTCTGATTGATCGACCTCAATAGTTGGTCTTTTCTTTGATCTCGAACCACTTGGGTGATATTTACCCATCTACCCCTTATAACTTTCCTTTTAAGGTACTCGCCTAACCTTATTTTCCTCATAGCTTGAGAAAAAGAAACATAACGACATATGTATGGATCATGTCTTCGTTGCTCCTAATACTCTACTTTTTTATGTGATTCACTTTTTACCACAAATTTGAACTTGGTGTGGGAAGTTGGACAAACTAACATCGTTCCTTTGGGCTTTCACTCCTTGGCTGAAGGGGAGGTAAGTTTCTCTTTAGTCACAAGCTTTTTCCTTTTGACCTTTAATAATGCTGGTTGGATGACAGAGATAGTCAATTTAAAGGATGGCTTAGTTTCAACAAAAGCCTTATTCTTCCCTAGGAACCTAATTCTCGCTTCCTTGATGATCTTCTGAATCTTATTTATGAAATTAATGCAATTTATAGTTGAATGCCTCTATAAATTGTGATACTTATTGTAATCCTTACCTTTCATTCTTCTAGTCTAGCAATGATGTGGCCATCTAAGAGTTTTAACTACCCACCCTTCTATAAATAGTCAAATATTTCATCTGCCTTGGTCAAGTCAAATGAATATTCTTTCGCAATTTGCCTAATTGTTTGCCCTTCTTCTTCTTTTAAGGCTTAAGCCAATGCTAGATACTCATATCCCTTCCCTGGCACCAATTCAGCCATATTAACTTCCTCTTCATTTGAGTTTGAGCTACTATAATCAACAGCTACTACATATGCATTCTTATAGCAAGTTCACTTAGAGGACACTTTCTTTTACTCATCTTCTTATAAAACATTTTCAAAGCTAGTTGTCCTAACACTCAACTCATTGAGATTCCTAGACATGTTGCCCTCAAAATACTTCAAGATCTTAAAGTGCAACACATAGTCTGCCTCAAATAGCTTTGTGTGGCAAAGTGTATGGACCTTCTTGAACCTGAGGATGAATTTCTTGATCGATTCTCTAGCCAATTGATTTGTTTCGGTGAGATCAATCAAAATGATTAAATTAGGATACTTATAAAACTCAGTATAAAATCTCTCTTCCATAACCTTCTAATACGTTATAGACCTAGTTGGTAGATCGGTATACCAAGTAAAGGCAATCTTTATAAGCGATTTGCCAAACAGCTGCAACTTCCAAAAATTCTCAATCGTTGCCTCTAACATGCCATAGAAAATCGAGCAATTTTCTTAATAGTTGAGTCATTATCTTCCCAAGAAAACGACATGAACTCAAGAATTCTATAACCTTTTAGGAATGGATACATTTATTTACCCACTTGGGGTATGGCTTAAAGTAAGCTAGCCTTAGCAAGGGCTTCATGTCCATTCCAATTTCTCAAAAGCATCTATTAACTCACATCAATCCATAGTAGTGGGGCAATACTCATATTTGTATTAAGGTTGGGCAACTTGTTCTCCCAAGGTACCTGTCAAAGGTATCATATTACCCATAACATCATAAGTAAACACCTTATACGGTCTTTGGATTGTAGGATTATGCTAATAGTATAATGATGATTGATCATTTGATTGGTAGGTTTGTTAAAAGTTAAAATAAGGCATATCACCTCTTTCTTGGTCAAATGATAAGCTGCTAAAACTTTGAGGATTTGGAAGAATCTCATGCTCAATATTGTTTAGGCGTGGGAGTATATGTATTGTCCTCAGTTTCCTTTGAGAGTATTGTTTTCTTAAGCTAGAAGCCTCTATTAAGAACCTCCTATATGGTGTTGAGGCCTGCCTGCCTTCTAATAAAGTAATGAAACAGTTAAGGCAATTGTTCATCTAGTCAAGCCCTAACTGAATGTCCTTTTATGCAACCATGTTGTCCTCTACCAATGGTCAAATAACTGAGGCCATTTGATTTATTATGTCGTTAAAAATGGTGTGGTTGTTTGCGATATGGTTGATAATATGAGACTAATCACGAGAACAAGTTGTCTAGGCATGAGAGTATGACTTTGATAGTTGGTTAGATCATCTATTTAAGTTGGTTGACCTGTGAGTTCTCATTAGACTTGTTATTCACCATGGATACAATAGTCTTTATCTAGGCAAATTGCTCTTTCAACCAATTTAATTCTTTATGAAGAGCTTGATATCTAGTCTCTACTAGCATACAATGTCCCACTAGGCATGCCAAAAAGATGTTATCATAAAAAAATGGTTAAGAGTAAATATAATAATATTTGGGCTTTGTTACCAGGTATTATTAGTATCAAATTCACAAATATTAAAACAATTAACCTAAGTTAATTGTGTCTGATATGTAGGCAAAGAGTTGGCAATGACAAGTGCGAGTATGTAGACAAAAACTATTAACTCAAATGGTATTTCGGTGGAAGTCATCATCAATCAAAGAAAAACTTCAAAGAGCCAAAAGAAGAGAAAAAGAGAGATCTCAAAAATATATGTGTATTTTGTATGTAAAATTTGAAACCCTTACTTTGCATGTTACATCTACTTATATACAAATATAATACAAGAATCCTACTCATAACATATGTCTAATATAAGTATAATCCAAATACAAATCTTGTCCCATCAACATCATGAGCCAAAACCAAGCCCATAGCACAAAATATTTCTTGGACTCTAATACTAGTCAAAATATGGAAGAAGCCCAAGTCTATGTTTTAATCCATAGGTTGTGGCCTGTATGCTTACCGAAAAGGAAGCCCAAGTGTAAACAATATAAATGAATATTTGCACTTAATTATTAAAATTAAATACAAAATTTACATATTGCATTTAAAGGAATTAATACTTAGTTACCAAGTTCTATTTCGTATAGGATATAAGATTGGATTTCTTCTTCTACTATTACAAAAAAGGAAAGAAAATTAAATGACAAATTTACCAATCCTAAAACTTTTTGATAAAAAAACAGTTTGAAGTTCCAGCCATTATTTTACTTTTTCCTTTTTTTTCCTTTGAATCTCTCTTATTTGTGGTAGTCCAGGATTACCTTTGGCTTTTTATGGCCAATAATAGCATAATTTCTTCACTTTTTAGTTATTATTTTTATGTTATTTCCTTTAATTTTTTCTATAAGTTTTCTTTTTAAAAAATTTGTTGACTTTTTCTTTAGATATATTGGACATAGAATTTTATTACCTCCTTTTTTATTGAGTTTTAGTTTTGTCCTCAAATATAGTATTATTGGCAAATTTTTATTTTATTTTTGGATGAATATTTATTAGTATCATATTTGTGCTTCCATTTTTTAAAGTTTTATTATGATTTTATGATTTTTTTAATTCATAATTGCAAAATAGTTAATGTAATGTAAGCTATAATATCTATAACATATATGTATTTGAAGACTATTAAATCATACTTGAAGAAAGATACTATATATCAATGGTGGCTAAAAATTATCATTGAGTGGAATGCACATACTATTTAGTGATCAATTTTTAAGCTTTGTCAATTTAATTTAATAGCTTAAAATGAAGTTTTATTTTCTATTTTTTAAGCTAAGATTTCATTTCTTATATTATGAGGTTTTACATCTATATTTTCAATCAATGAAACCATTCTATCTTTTTTTTTTTTTAATTCTGATCAAGAAATTAAATTGAAAACTAACAGAAAAAGGAAAGGGTGGGAAATTCGTAGTGTAAGAAATTGTAGATAAAAAACAATGCAGAATGAGTTTGGTTATTCTCATCGTAAAGTTATATAAGAATGATGAAACTCAATATTAGGATTGTCTGGAAATATTGTATTTTCGAAAAATTCAACTTTTAATATTATGGACCCCATATTTACTTTTTTTATATACAATTTTTTTTCCTTATTTTAGAGTGTATATGTTCGTTCAAAAGAAAAAAAAGCGTGTATATTACTTTTTTTTAATAGTTATAATAAATTTAAAAAATATATAGACAAAAGTACATTTAATTAATGTAATATATATATTTGACCTAAAAAAGAAATGTAATATATATATATATATATATATATATATATATATATATATATATCAGTTTGTATGTATATTTATATAATAAATAAAATTTATATAATTATCAAAAACTCTATTTACAT
>CATIWR010108600.1:0-19366 GCA_949677035.1 Omphalea diandra
TATATATATATATATATATATATATATATATATATAAACAATAGCCTAAAAATTAAAAAAAAAATAACTTTTGCCTCTTTTGAAATTATAAGAAATCAAGTCATTAAGTGGCTGCCACTTAATCAACAGGATGTGTCCTCCAAGGTTTAACAGGATGACATGCCGTTTTGGAACAAGTGAGATAACATTGTCGTTTCCGGAGGATATGCCCTCCAAGGTTTAAAACCATTTAAGCCCAGGACGGTTCATCTTTATCCCAATTCCCTGCCGTCTTTTCTTCTCTTTCTCCCTTCTTGTTGGAGGCACTTTCACTGCTTCTGGAAGATGCGACAAAGCGTTCAATTCAGCTAGCGCATCAACCGTGTTACAAAATTCGCTATCTGGGTAAGTCGATTACTAATGGTTTCTGTACGCAGACATTTCTTGACACCAAAAATTTACTCTTTATTCTATTTTATCAATAACCCTTGTTTCTCTTATCAATCCAAAACCTTCTCTGGTTATGCATTTATCTCCTTGACCCATTATTCTGTTACTTCTGGTCTTTTGAATCTTCCTATCAATTCTTTCAACTGTATGAATGTTTTTGCTCGAACCCAGTTCGACCCCTGTTCCATTTTGCCTAAATATGCTAACATTCCTAGTTGTTTCGGTGGTATTTTGTGTTCTTTTTACTCAACTAAGCCTGTATCGAGGTCATTTAGAAGGAGACAAAGTAAGAGGTTAAGAGCTAGTAGGAAGCCTGTTCTTGATAAACCTAAGTTTCAAGAATTGATTTCTCAATTGCCAGCAAGATTCAATAATGAGGATGTTTGTAATGTGTTAACACTTGAGGATGATCCTTTGGTATGTTTAGAGATATTTAATTGGGCATCTCAGCAGCCTAGGTTTAGGCATGATGCATCCACTTATCATATTACTATAAAGAAGCTTGGTGTTGCTAAAATGTATCAAGACATGGATGATGTTGTTAACCAAGTGCTTGCTGTTCCTCATATTGGTAATGAGGCTTTATACAATACAATTATCTATTTTTTTACTGAGGCTAGGAAGTTGACTAGAGCAGTGAATATTTTTAATCACATGAGGAATAGTCGAAACTTGGATTGCAGGCCTTCAATTCGGACCTATAATATCCTTTACACAGCAATGTTGAGTAGGGGAAAAAATTCTTATATAAATCATATGTATATGGAGACTATTAGATGTTTATTTAAGCGAATGGTCGATGATGGAATTGAGCCTGATATTTACTCATTGAATTCAATGATAAAAGGGTATGTTCTTTCACTTCATGTCAATGATGCTTTGAGAATATTCCATCAAATGGGTTTGGTCTATAACTGTTTTCCCAATTCATTCTCTTATGATTATCTGATCCATGGGTTATGTGCTCAAGGTCGAACAAATAATGCTAAAGACTTGTGTAATGAGATGAAGGGAAAAGGGTTTGTTCCAAGTAGTAAGACATATAATTCACTTGTGAATGCTTTGGCTCTTAATGGAGAACTTGAGGAGGCAGTAAATTATTTATGGGAGATGATTGGGAGACATAAATCACCTGATTTCATCACATACAGGACACTTTTGGATGAGATTTGCAGGCAAGGAAGGGTTGGAGAGGCTATGGACTTGTTGAAAGAGTGGGGAGAGAAAAACATCGTGGATTGGCCTACATACAGGAAGCTTCAATTTGTGCTTCAAGATGACTTTGGAAATTCAAATGACAGAAACCAGATCAGGTACGGAGCATTGCACTTCTTCAATCATTTCAACACATAGTATATCTCGGCTAAATTTAAAATGAAGTAGTATAGAAGTCACAGATATAATCTTTGATTTACTATGTTACTGTGGTATGTACAGTTTGTGGAAGCCCTAATAGATGTTTTGTGTCTGGCTGCCAGATTAATGCACAACTCTGTTAAATCCTTCGCATATATTTCTAATCCTAATAAATAAAAATTTGACCAGTAAAGGCAAATTAGTGTTATTAAGGTTATTATATAATATCTTTATCAACTTCTATCTGTTCAATATTCTTTAAATTTCCAGGGAGCTAGCATCTACAATATTAATTCCTTTAATGTACTATGGATTTGGTTTTCTTTCTCCTGTCTTTTAAGTTTCACCCTATATAACATGTGTAAGTCTTCCACATTCAATGGCTTGAAATATAACTTGAGATTGATTTCTATGTTTGATCGGTTATGTGATCTAAGCAATGGATGGAATTCTCGTGGATGAATTTTAGCTGGGATGTTCTAGTTATGGCCTCCTAAGCTATTTGCTTTGTTCTATTTCGGTAATTGGCAGAATTTTGATGTGATCTATTTCTCTCATTTTTGCAGTTAGGTCAACCCAAGCTCATGAGTTTGAAAATCATGAATCATTGTGAAATCTATGAACTACAGTAGAACTCTCAGAAAACGTAAGGTGCATGTAGCTTGGCATTTGGGAAATGCGGTAATCACACAATTCATCTTTTGTGGTACTTTATTGTTTTAATATTTTTTCTTGTTTATAGGTAATATATATGCAATGAAAATAAGAGGATACTCCCAAATTCAATTTGTGATTTATTTTAGTTTGAAATTTTTGTTTGAGAATTGATAGTTGAAAGCAAGCAAAGTTCTTTTTAGAGGAAAGAAAAATATCAAAAATCAGTGGAGAACTTACTTCACTAACCTCTTTAATAATGGCATAAGTAGTCATATTAAAACCATGATGTCGGACATTGCCACAAATGTAAATTATATTAAATAGATAAGTTTCTCTTAAGTAAGAGAGGCTCTGAAAATGATGAAAATTGGGAAAACGGTTAGACTAGATGGAATCCTATTCAAAGTGCGGAAGTTCATGAACCCAAATTGGCTTCTAGAGACAGATGCGTAACAATGCAATTGATGCTCTAATTCTTTCCCATAATTTTATGGTGTGGCTCATAAGTTTTATTTCTCTGTAGTTTGAGCAACTTTGAATGTATCCTTTGTTCTTGAAAATGGGCTCTAGAGTGCTCTTGCTTCACTTCTCAAGTATTTTCTTTGAGGTTAGAATCTTATTAAAGAGCCTAGTCAAGCACCCTATTCCTAGTTCTCGCATGCGCTCCCACACTTTGATTGGGATTCTATTTGGTCCAACTGCTTTCCCAGTTTTCACCCTTTTCAGAGCCAAATTGTAATAGGTCATAATGAGAGAAATATATCACAACCGCTTTTCCAATATATCTGTCTCTAGAAACAGATTCATGTAGTCGGACCCAACTAGTGTGGGATTAAGGTTTTTGTCATTGTTTGTTGTAGTATTCATAGTTGAAAGCATTGGTACTAAATGTTATTAGAGCCGTTTCATTTGACAAATTCTTATGAATCCATTTTTTTTAATCAGGAAATATGGCGTCATATGTATCATCTGAGATTTTGAAAAGACCTTTTTTAAGGGAATAAGAAATACATTCATAGTGGATGTGGTTGATAATTAAGGGATTTGTTTATGTTACACGCTTGTTGAGCATGACCCTGTGGTCTACAAGTGCTTTAGCACTCATGCATGTTCTCTTGCTCACTTCAACATGATCCTAACTTATCATCAATTACTATGATGTGCATTTGTCCAAGAAAATTTCTGTAAGAGGGTTACCTTTTTGTCTCCCTCTTTATACTAAAATGACTTAAGAGTTATGTCTCTTCCACTGCACTTAAGTATTCAGAGCTACTCGATATTGTCTTTTTCCTGCTTGAGTCAGTGTTGGTTTCATACGTCATCTAATTTATTATTTAGCTCTATTGTGCTATAATGTACTTCATAATATATCTGTATTCTTGATTAAGGTTGCTAAACAGGCACTATCTTGTATAATTTGTGATACAATGTGCTTCATAGTTTGTTGTTAGAACTGAGTATCTTGCTGAGAATGGAAATGGATATGCCTCTAGCCTTTACTGCCATCCTTCCCACTTAAAGTTTGCAGGGATCTTACTTAGATCAATAGGTGATCTGGATAGGCAATTAGAAAGAATCCAAGTTCCTGAAGAAGAAGATGCTGGGTTCCTCAATATGGTTCCCCTGAAGCTGCAATTATAGACTGTTTTAGTACCCTCTGCGTGGGATGTACACTACACTCTAGCTCAGTATCGTCAAAATCGTTGAGATGAAGGATCCAACCAATGCCAAGGTCATTAAGTCTAAGATTTAATGCAGAAGCTCGCACTTCCAGAAAGTCTAAGATGCAAGTTTATGGTTCTGAAGCAGCCACGGGATTTTGAACTTCCTCAGCAATACTCTGGACCTTCGCTGGACTTTACAACAAAACCCAAGGTTCATTCGTTTGTTTTTCTTAATGTGCTCCCATTTGATGCACATATTCTGTTTTATGGTTTAATAAACTGATATGACATTTGACAATAATGGGTTGAATCCATATCTTATTCAACATAACGCATGCCTGAGACTTGAATTAGTTTTTCCTGCTTACAAAAAAATAAAAAATAAAAAAAAAAAAAGGATACTTGAGACAATCATTGTGGAAAATGCTAAGAAAATTCTACCAACATCATGTTTTGCAAGATTGTGATTTGGTGCAAAGAATATGATATGCTATAATTGTCAAGATGTGCACATCCTTTCAATAATGGCTTCCTGACTATGTTGCTCTCTTTTTTTTTCTGTGGGCTTTAATGGCTTCCTTATGAATTAGGGTTTACTGGGCTCTATGGCAAGTGAGAAATGTCTCCGACTTCCCCCTTGCACAAAACAAGAGATTGTTCCAAATCCGTATAATTGCATTGGCGGGAACTGAAACGTGTTTTTATATTCTTGTTAATACTTGAAGTTGGTAGAATGCAACTTAAATTTATTCAATTCTTTGAATTAAAGGTGAAAAATTTTCCAAATAAAATTTTTTGCGTTCGATATTTTGAACATGTTCGTACCTAAGAATTTACAAATAATCTGTACAAGTAATCAATAATTTATAACTCAATTTGTTCCAAACACACGCCCAAATGTATTTTTTATTCATGAACATAAATAAACAATGTTTTTCTCTTCAAAATGACACGAGGCTCCATTCGAATTTATGGTGGATATGAATGTGCTTTACTAAAAAAAAAAAAAAAAAAATTCAAATAACAATGTCAAATGCAACTCTTCGAATTCACGTCCATCCAAATTGACCCGAAGTGGATATCAAAACTTTGTAATGGGCTAATTGTTTGTTGGATTGGGAGCAATAAAGCAAAAGAACAATTCAACGATGGCTCGGTTATGAACAATAATGAGTTAAATTAACACCATAACAACTAGGGAAACACAATTCCCTTTAGGTTTCACAAGCATTAACCTTGTTTTTTTCATGATAAGCAACAAAATTAATACGTTCCTTACTCAAAAATTCAAAAATTGCGACTGAAATTATTTGCCGAAATAGTACAAAGGTATGGTTAAATTTTGATCGCTGAATTCAATATCTATGAACTGTCCAAATTTCGACTGAAATTCCTTCTGTAGGATGATACAATTATGTCAAATCAATTTTCTTGACATACGAAATTAGTGCTCTTCCCAAGCAGGTACTTTGACAAACTCTGACCACAACATGGATAGGAAAAATATATTGTTAAAATATGTTTACAACCAACAAGGTAATCAGAGCTCGCCTGTTTTGTAGAAACATGTTGATTCCATCGTGAGACTTTCACTAGAGCTTCTCATTGCATCTACAAGTCAGTCAACTGCACCATAAAAGAAGCAAGTTGCAGAGACGGTTTTGATTAGTATGTGCAACAGATTTCGGGGAGGGGGGAGGGGGGGTCAGAGGTGGTTTTGATTAGTAACTTGAAAAGAGAACTCAAGCCTCTTCTCTCTTTCTCTACAATTAGAATGTATAGCTAAGAGATCTTTGAGTTTACCTTACTGGCGATTATAATTCTCTATCACCATCAAGCTGTGCCTTTGCTGCTGCTTTCTCTGCTTCCTCCAGAACAAAGGATTTGAGAGATTCAACATCCCTTGGTCCTAGTCAGTTTGATAGCATGTAAAAAAGAAACTTAAATCTTTAAATTATAAATTTGCTATAAATATTAAGTTTTTTCAAAAAAAAACTTTTATCATTGCTGCAAAATGCCCAATGCAAGTGAAAAGTCGGGACAGCAAATTCTGATCGTTCAACAGAAAAGGATAAGAAATGTAGAATATCATTTCATTAAAGATGAAGGACACAATAGGTCAAATAAACATATAGATAGACGATATACTTTCATCTAAATTATAAAGGCAAATGTATTCAGCCAAAAGGAAATAGAGAGCACAGTTTATAATGGAAATTTGACCTCTAATTAAATGCTTAGGATATGGATAGAATAATGCATCAGAAACAAAAGGAAGTCTAGAACTTTCTTGCCATGTTGGATGTTAAAAAAAGCCCAGATTTTCTGAAAAGTTATGCATGCAAATGCTGACAATTACCTAATTACAACCATCTTATATTTAAGAAGGAAAAGCCTAAGAAATGTTGATAGACGCTTGATAAGACTTCCAAGTAGATGGTTTTAATTGTTGCAATGGTAACAATGCCATCACAAGCAACAGTAAAACCAATTCCATTGTGTGCCATAAGAAATTGTAATACCACAGAGGCAGGTCCAAAAATGCAGAACCTTCATTGTTTGAATAAATTATACCACATTTGAGAAAGCAAATACAATGAAATTCACAATTCTTTGTTCTTGTCCATCTGGACCACAGCTATAATTTCCAGCTTGATCACATCACTAATAACTTAACATTCCTGGAAAAAAAAATTTACCTTATCTGTGCTATATGTTCTGGAACAAGCAGTTCACATGAGCTGGAGTAAATCCTAGTGTCCACAGTCTCTAATCCTATCGTGGACAAATTATTTCTACCAAGGCAAGCTATAATTTTTTACCCTACTCAATTGCTGGAAATCAGAATTCATGCCCTATGCTCCTATCAGACCAATAGGAACATACAAGCTATCATGATGTCCTATAAAAGTTTCAGGGTTTTAAGGAATTTTAGTGAAGTCTGCATCACACTACTATTAAAATGCCTTTTCTCGTCAAATCCATTTGATGTTAACAAAAGGGCTTTGTTGGATTCCATATTCCTTTCTCACTATTGGTCCTCTCTGACATAATTATTTGTCCCTTCATGTCTGTATAACTTTACCAGCATTATTTGCGAGTGTGAAAAAAGTTTGCAGATTAGCCTAATAGCCAAGAAGCAAACAATTATTGCAATTTCCAGGCATTCATGTTTCTAACAAATGGTTGCTCCCCGTCCCTCCGGGACACTTTTCTTTTATTTTCAAGACTTGATTGTTTTACTTAAGTTCAACACATCCAAAATACTCAAAAAATGAATAAAAACATAAATAGTCCAACATTTATGCTCCAAATTCTGCATGTAATTGGAATTCCAGATTCTTAAAATCACACTAGAATAAAAAATTGACAGAACTTGGAACATGTTATGAAAAGGTATGGCAGTCATTTAAAGCTAAAGATTCTGGTCACCACTCAAATCAAATAGTAAAGCATATATTTAGCATATTCATTCAGACATAAATTTAATTTTGATCAAATAAAATTTAAATTTTACCTTGATATTTCACAACTTCTTCTCCATCATAAAAGAGCTTAAATGTAGGGTACGAGTGAATATCAACTTTCGTACACACAGGTTTGCTTGTACCGCAATCAACTTCTCCAACCTCTATTTCATCTTCCCCTTCCATTGCTTTCCCTAGGTCTTCCCACAATGAGCCCAAGTTCTTACTGCAAAACATCATTACATTCATGGATACAACCATATGAACTTTAGTTTTCTAACTACCTCACAGTCATGCATACACATTTAGCCAATCAACAAAAACGAGGCTGCTTACCAATGCTTGCACCAAGGAACACAAAATTTCACAAACCACGCAGTGTCTTTCTCCTTCACCTAAAAAACAACACACACACACACAAATAATCAGCACTTTTCTTCATGATAATTCTCTCTTAAATTTTGATTCATCGAGTGGAATTATTTGAAGAATAGAATAAAAAAAATTTTGCCCAAAAATTTCTTCTATTGTTTTGCTCAAAAGTTGCTATTGGCAATAGCAATGCCAAACAAACCTTAAATTAACAATCAAATTGCACTTAAGCACAAAGATCACAAGGTCCAGCTACTCAAACAGACATTGAAATGTTTCTAGATGGCGTTACCTTATCGGAGAACGTGTCAGAGGTTAGGGTTATGACTTCGGCCTCCGTATCTGTTGTGATTAAGCTCAAAACCAGGAGGAAAATAGGGAAGAGAGTGAGAGAGCGACACATGGCCGTTGGATTATGGCGGTGACGATAATGATTTTCAGGTCTCTGATTCTTCCGCCGGCGGAAATGGTAAGAGAATTCGAAGATCTATTCAGGTCTTTGGAGATCTAAACGGTGTCAACTAAACCAGTTTATTTAGCACCCCACCAACAGTTTTTTATGCCCTATCTTTTACCAAGGAAGTAGTCTTGAGCAAAAATCAGATCCAACTGAAAAATCAACCGAATCAAGTTGTTGGGCTAGATTTTTTAATAAAATTAATTTAATTTGATTATAGTTTTAAAAAATTCAATTTTCAGTTTTAATTTGATTTTTTAGATAAAAAATCAAATTAATCGGAGTAATTAATAAATTAAATTAATTTGAATATAATTATATTTAAAATATATGTAATTTAATTAAAACAAACTGAATTAAATTTTTGTAGATTCAGTTTGGTTTATAAACATATAAATTTTGATTTAATCAATTTGGTTAATTTGATTTTTTCAAAATTTTAATTTGATTTGATTTTTAAGTATAAAAATTTTGATTTATTAAAATTTGATAAAAAATCGAATCAAACTTATCGTTTGCTAATCCTATTACAGAGTCCCGAGTGTTAGTGTAAAAGTTTTATAAAATTATTAATTATTTTTAGTATAAAAGGTACTGATATAATTTTTTGAATTAATTTCATTTAATTTATTTTTTATTATTTAATTTAAATAAAATTTCTTTACATTTTTTTATCTTTTTGTACATGCTGCAAATTCCTTTGTATAGTGGGTTCTTGATTTTATCATTATTATGGATAAGGAAAAATATTATAATAAAATACAAAGATTACTTAACAAAAAGGCACAAAAAAAATATAAGGTTTACGTTAAAGAGGGTGTAAATTTCATCAAGAAGTTCATTCTGCCTTTAGACTATTATGACTATGAGTGTTTTTGGATTGGTAAAATTGAAAATAGCCGAGTGATTCGGTTCGATTTATTATTAAAAATTATTTTTAAAAAATAGTCACAATCAGAAAAAAATTAGGCAAAGTTGAAAAAATTGCTTAAAACCAAAACAAATCAACTCGGTTCAAGTTAAATTATGTTGTTTTTGTGAAAATTTTAATTTTTTTTAAAAAATTACATTATTTTACTCATAATTTAAAATTTTAAAATAGTTTTTATTATTTTATTATATTTTTTTTCAAAATTTTTAGTATTTTTTAAGTATTATTTATATATTATTTTAAAAAATACTCTATTAAACTAAATTGGTCGGACCAATAAAATAAAAAATTAATCAATTTGATTTTAAAAACATTGATGACAATATATAGTCTCTTCTATACACACCATATAATATTTTTTTTTCAAAGAGAATAATTTAATAAAATTTTTAACCTCCCTTATAATTGCCTATAAATAAAAACTCAACAAAACTTCATGATGTTCACTTAAAATAATAGTAAATTTTCTAATATATTCATTTTTATTTTTAGTTTTATTTTTTTGGTTCCATATATGATTTTATATGATCATTCTTTTACTTTATTTTTACTTTTTAAGATAAGCTTACACGCCAATCAAAATTAACCTAATCTTTAAATGATTATAAAGAATTATTTCATACTTTAATTAAAATTAAAACTGATTTCTGAATGATTTTAAAAGATTTTAAAGACCTATGAGATTGCCAAGTATCAAATACGAGTTAGATTTTGTAAGCTTGAATTCGATCTGATAAAGAGAAGAAAAAATTCAATATATTATCCATTGACTCTATTCTTTAGAATTTTTTTTTAAATTTTTTTTTACTTATTTTTCTATATAATTTGAATGTATTAAATTATTATTGTAATACATTGAAATAGTATATAACTAAATTAAAAATTAAATTATTAGTTATAAAAATAATAAAATAAAAATTAAGTATACTTAATTTAAATTTGATTCAAATTCACATATATCCATATTCAATTCAAATTGAACTCAGATTTTTAATATTAAATCTAATCCGACCTTTTATAGAAACAAGATTCACCTTTATCCATCTCCCATATATCCCTTATATACGTAAAAATATTTTTATTTTTAAATATTAATCTCAAGAGTCAACCCAATAAAGTTAAGATAAAAAAAATTATACATATATATTTAATTAAATTAACTTTTAAAATTATTTTGTTCAAATTTAATTCTTATAAATATTAAAATTTGAATCTCGTTATCATCAAAATATTCACCTTTATCCATCTCTCATATCTTCCTTATATACGTAAAAATATTTTTATTTTTAAATATTAATCTCAAGAGTCAATCTAATAAAGCTAAGATTATATATATATATATATATATATATATATATATATATATATATATATATATATATATATATATATCTTTAATTAAATTAACTCTTAAAATTATTTTATTCAAATTCAATTCTTATAATTATTAAAATTTGAATCTCATTATCATAAAAATTGTTATATCACATATATATTATCAATTGAAAAAAAAATTTATATCTACCCATGTTGTAATATCAGGCTAGCTAGACCAAGGTGTAACATTTAAAATTGTTCACCAATATAATTAAAAAAAAAAACTCAAAAAATCAGAAATAAAAAAAAAAAATCATCCATAGCCACCATTGAAAATTATTATCATATATTCATACCTATCACATAGAAAGTACTACATTAGAAGTCATGCATTTGTTTTGGTTTTTCTAGCTGACAAAAAAGAAAGACATGAATTTTTTCATGGAATACTTGCTTCAGTTTCTTAGTTAAATAAAATTTTGGTCCATCAAATCCAAGATTAGTCAAGTAAAACACTGAAATTGGTCACAATTTTATCAAACAATGCAAGTTTAGGTTCCTCTTCATTCTCCACAGCTACTTATGAGCCAGTAATTCAAGTAATGAAACAGCAAATGCAGAGTAAATTTTATTCACAACTCAGAGAAAGTTATTAACAACTCTGAAAACAACTAAGACGCAGAAGAAAGAAAGGAAAAATAGAAACATAAAGCTAAACAGCAACAGCTTACTAATCTGTATGCAACCACATTATTCTTTCCCTAATCAAAACCCATAATCATATCATTATCAAAGCTCTCCATCACCTTCTGCACTACTCCATTAGAGCTAACCTTCTTCTCGGTCTCATCCGGTGGAGCTGCAGATGCTGAAGGTAGTATAACAGTTTCGCGCTGTGCTTTAACGAAGTCCCTTACCCTTTCCTCTCTTGTGCCAAATGCAGCTGCAAGCTCAGGGCCTCTCAGGGTGTTAAGGATTGAGCTTGCACCAGCCAAGAACTGTGGCCTATTCTTCCGCGCTGAGGTTGTGAATCCAAAGAACTCAAAAGGACCTGTTCGCGAAGCAATTTGACAGAATGGGAAGTATCTTGGCACCCAGAACACATCACCTTCTGATACTTTTGCTTTCATTGCTTGCGTTCCGTTGGGATATACTATCTGTATTATGCCAGTTCCCCTCAAAACAATGCCATATTCTGTTGCTGTTGGGTTCACATGTGGTGCCATCATTGATCCCTACAATGAAAATGTTAAACTAAATGATCCTGTCATATAGATATTGTTTAGGTACTCAATGATCATGTCATACACATATTCTTTAGATACATTCTATATTGCACAAACATATCCAATGTCATAAGTGTCTGACAGTGTTTGTAAAATATATCTACAAAATGATTGATGATGAATGAAAAGATCGAACCATACCGCTTTGAGATTGACTAGATATACACCAATGCCAGAGTGTTTGAGAGGATCATAAGCAGATTCATCAAGGGCAATGCTGGATCCATAATTGTTTTGGAAGTCGGGGGATCTCTTATAGATGTTGTAGGAATCAAGGGATTTACCGGTTTTCTCACTCCTTCCCTCATTTGGCTGTCCGAATACAGAACTCAGTAGTTTCCTCCAAGACCATGTTGTTTCCTCTTCTTCTTCTTGGTGATTCATCATTTTCTTTAGGTGCTGGAGTCTATCTTGCTCTTTCATTTGAACGAATTTTGTCCATGCGCTTGATCTTGGTTCTCGAGAATCGCCTATGTATACAATCGGACCATCTTTTTGGCTGGTCATAATCTCCCTCAGCTCATCAATTGTAACCTGCAATCGACAGACAATCGGTCAGATGAAGCCATCCAATTTAACATTTTATAGTAAGAAAGGGCCCAAAGTTGGATAAAATCTTCACTTGCTTACGTTAAAGGCAGTTGAAAGTGTTTCTGGCTCAAAACCAGAGAGAACAGATGCTGGATAAGTTCCTCCACCAATGAAGAAAGACTGCAAATACACAGAAACCAATCTTGGACACTAAGATTACGTTTTGTCTAGTTGAATTCCTATATATAATGTAATTAGACACATTTTTTTGCTACTGAATCTTTATTTGACTACATTATATCAAACTCAGTTATGTCTTACGAAACATAGCATGAGGTCCTAGTCTACAGTTCTTTAAGTACCTGGAAAGCACCAAATCCCAAGCCTTCAGATGTGTCGATGCTGCAAATGACATGAAGTCTCTGTCCCTCCCCTGTGTTCACCAAGTAGAATGCTGAACCAGCCGGAATTCGATAGATATCCCCCATCTTCAGCCGTCTCTCTGCCAACTCATTTTTGTAGATCAATCCAATCTTGGCTTCACCTGCAGTTCAATTTATCATGTCTCTCACCCATTATAATCCAACATTTGACCAAATCTATTAAAAAGTCCAGAGTAGTTCTTATTTCATATTCACAGCCTTTGTGGCATTAGCGCTGGAGAGAATATTTTGTTCATCCATGCATATTATATATATCCTTCTCGTGTCCATCGGGCACCCACGACTTCACATTTGCAATGTTTGGGAGTACAAGATTAACTTTAGCGCCTCACACTAAATCAATCTCAGTCTGGTTGAAGATGAATTATTCTAAGCCAACCTCTCAGTTTAGCCAAAGGTAGACTATCTGGACAGATTCACGCACAAGGAACTCAAGTACTTTAATGAAGAAAAACCTTACCTTTTCTCTTCAATATCTTTGTTGAATATTGCCTTAATAATGACATCCGATCTGCCTTATCATATAATTTACTATACTAATAAAAACCTCAACTAAGATGATGATGCCTATCATTTTATTGACAGTTTGAAACTGATAAGTTGCTAGTACTATTATATTTACACCTTGTTCAAGGGGCAGAATTCAAGAATAATTGCATTTGCAAGAATAAAAAAGGAAAAAGAAAAATTATATTTATAGAGATCGCAATTGCATACCTCTACGAATAAAGATGATCAAGCTAGAATCAAGATACTGAGGGATAAAAAGACTCTTGGGTTCCATAGTAATGAACCCAATATGCATAGGCCTCTCTGTAATCCCTCCGCCAAAACTCCTCACCACCCTCATATCTCCTGCATCAGTTCTCACCACATGTTTAGAATCTTGCAACAAGAACCAGTCTGGTTCTCTTCTTCCCTCTCTTTCCCTTTCCTCCTTTTCTCTCCTCCACTCCCCTCTTTCCCCACTAATACCATACAACCCCATTGCCATGGCAACTCCATAGTAAAGCACAAGAACTAAGAACACAAGGGCAGCTCTACTAATTCCCATTGCTTAGTGTGTTTTTAAAGTCTTGGTTGTGGTGGTTGTTTTTGGGCAGGAAGAAAGATGAAAGGAAGTGCCGTTTATAGGAAGAGGAGAAGGAGAGAATGAAGGAAAGTACGTGTCCATCATGCAGAGTTTGCGCATTTGCTGGCAGTTTATGGGCTAGACACAGTATTTTAGTGCCGGTGAGAAATACCCGATCACTGGGTGACGAAGTCTAGTAGTAGAATTTCTTCAAAAAAAAAAAAAAGTCTAGTAGTAGAAATTAAGACCTTCACCTCACTTTGTATACCGTTTTCAAGTTGTTGTTGTCTTCCTTTCTTTGGATTTTTACGCGGCAGAAGTTGATGGTTTTTGTCATTGGGAGGAATAAAACGTTATTGTTTTCTCTTCAAATTATTTTGAAATGGAAAGAAACATGTAAACAATTTATTATTTAAGAAAAGGATAAAGATCAAAAAATTTAATTAATGCAAATTTAATAGTTTATAATTTCGAATTTAAATCTCATTCATAATTTAATTAATAAACTAGTTAAGATTACAACAAAAGATATAACTCAACTTTTAACACTTTTACTTATTTTTACTAATTATCTAGTTACTTATACATATATATATATATATTGTAAATATGCATTCTGATACATAAAGTAATATATTACTTAAATTTATCAAAAAAAACAGAGTATATATTTTCTTAGAGGATAAAGTTCTCAATATGTCAAATTATTTGTCGTCTGGTACATATTTGCCAAAAAGTTACATTTGCCCCTGGTGAGGTTCGAACTCACGACCGCTTGCTTAAAAGGCAAATGCCCTACCACTGGGCTACAGGAGCAACCAATTATTGTGTATTAAGTTAAATATATGTAACAAAATTTGATTGAAGATTCTTAATTTCATACAACTTTTTTTTAAAAAATATATAAATAATACTTTAAAATTAAAAGAATAATATTATATATGTAACATGATAAGGTAATGAAATCTATTTCTTAAAATTTTAATTCTAGGTAAAATAGTATAATTTTTAAATTTTTTTACAAAATGATATAGTTTTATATTGCTCCGATTTGATCAATTTTTTTATTTTTTGAGTGATTGATTTATAATGCTGAATGGAACCAAATCACTGATTAATTCTCAATTTTATCATTTTAACGGATCAATTTGATTTATTAGTTAAACCTATAAGTATAAATTGATAGAGGGACACTTTATTCATCCTCTACAACTATACAATTGCTTTTCAAGAAAAAAAAAAGTTATTAAAGGAAAGGGAATAAGGGATACTTTGATAAGTTTTTCCCTTGAATGCTACATAATTTAACATATACTCTTTTAGATGTTAACGTAAAATGTGTCATTGAAGAAACTTAATTTTAAGCTCAAGTAAGGGGTGTTTATATACAACTATAATCAAATTTTGCTTATTATTTTTTAGTTATGATCTGTTTCATAATCTTTTTCTCTTAGTCTTTGAGGAAGGTTAAGTCTTAGTTTGTCTTGTCTTATTATGGTGTTATATTAGTAAGATTTTAGAATGTGAATACTCCTCCATTTTGTTGGTCTCTCTTCCCTCTTATCCTTTCAACCTTGAGGAACTTTATGAAAGGTTGAGTTATAGAAATTTTGGGACTAGAACAAAAGGGATTTAGATTTTATCATGTTTCATTCAACATAATCTATCATGTTTGAATAAAATTCAACCATCTATTTGAAAAAAATGGTTGAAATTTCATTAAAAAAATTATATTTAAATTTTTAAAAAGTGAGAAGTTACATACTAAAATTAAATTTCAATCGTTCATTTTCAAATGGATGGTTGAATTTATTCAAACATGATAGATCAGTTGAATGAAACATGAAAGGATCTCACACATGAATATGATAAAGCATTCATGTTTGGACTTACAACTTAGAATCTTACTCTTACCATAAAGTAATCAACGCCTTTTTGGTTGGCTAACCTAACACCATAATGTTGAGATATAGATTCTATCCTATTTTCAACTCTTGTATAATAGTGAAGAGATATGGGACGGGCTAGAAATTTTAAATTATATTCAACTTATAGTAACCACTGAGATGGATGACAATCTCTTAAAATTTGTATCTATGGATAAAGTCAAATATGTAGTTTTTAGGGTGAGGAGTTTAAAAGCCCTAAGGCCTAATGGGTTTCTCTGTAATCTTTTTATAAAAAATCTGGGATATTCGCAAATATGATATCTATCAGGCAGTCAATCAATTTTTTTTCCTCTAAATTTTTATTTAAAACTGTTGAATCAAATAAACATCATTTTAATCTCAAAAGCCAAACATCCTGAAAATCTTGATCCGCATAGGCCCATTAGTTTGTGTAATGTTAGTTATAAAGTCATTACTAAGATCTTACTAAACAGGTTAAAATCATTCTTACTAGAATTAGTGGATCAGAACCGATCTGTATTTGTGCAAGGCAGATATATAATACACTGACTGCACATGAGTTTCTTAGTGCTTTAAAGAAACCATCATCTCTTAGAAATGCAAAAATGACTATTAAATTAGATATATTCAGGGCCTATGACAGAGTTAACTGGAATTTCTTTTAGTCTATCTTGATTAGGATGAGATTTTATTTAAGTTTCATCCAAATTATCATGCAATGGGTATGGACTGTCACATATGCTATTTTTTTTAATGGATATGTCACCTCTTATTTAAGCCTTCTAGAGGTCTAACACAGGGAATCCCTTATTCTCTTATTTGTTTCTATTCGTTACCAATGCATTATTTTTAGCTTATTTCAAGCAGCTATCTCTTCAAACCAAATTAAAGAGGTAAAACTCAATAAGAGATGCCTCCTTCCATCCCATTTGTTGTTTGCTAATGACATGTTACTTTGCCTAAATGCTTCATTTCAACAAGTAAATGTCAAGTAAATGCTTATTAGGTTTTAGGATGCTTCTGATTAGTTGTTTAACTTTGCCAAATTAGATATTATCTTTGAAAAATTAGTTCCCATAGTAGATTAAGAGAGAATTCAGGTCTACCTAAGTATGAAACAATTGTTTGTTTGTTTTTTTTTTCAAATTGTTTTGAAATGGAAAGAAAAATGTAAACAATTTATCACTCAAGAAAAGGATAAAGATAACAAATTTAAATTTAATAATATATAATTTTGAATTTAATTTCATTCAAAATTTAATTAAGAAACTAGTAAAGTTATAATAAAAGATATAACTCAAGTTTAGCACTTTTACTTAATAAATTTCTAAGTCTTCTATCATTACTAATAATCTAGTTACTTATGAATATAATAAATTAATTATACTGTCTTAGGCTATGTTGTGTAAATATATATTGTAAATATGCATATTTATTTTCTTAGAGGATAATGTTATCAATATGTCGAATGATTTATATTTGCCTCTAGTGAAGTTCGAACTCATGGCCGCTTGGCAAATGCCCTACCAATAGGCTATCACTAATAAAGTATCAAGCTAAATTCAATTTATTTAGAATCAGACTGAATGGTTCAATAAGATAATATTTTATTTTATAAAAAATATATAAATAATACTTAAAAAATATTTAAAAAATATATAATTTGATAAAATTATAAAATATATTTTTAAAAAATTTAAATATGGAGTAAAGTAGCATAATTTCTTAAAATTTTAAAATTTTCACAAAATAATATAGTTATATGTTAAATCGATTTGATTTGATTTTTAGTTTTAATCAATTTTGTTCGATTTTGACTATTGTTTGAGTGATTAATTTTTAATATTGAACTGAATTAAATAAATGATTTATTCTTAGTTTTAATGATTCGACCGATCGATCTGATTTCATTATCTATAAGCATAAATAGATAAAGGCATACATGACTCATCCTCTACAACTGTATAATTGTTTTTTAGGAAAAAATAAAAAGGCTATTTTAGAGGAAAGGGAATAAGGGATACTTTGCTCAATTTTTCCCTTAAATACTGCATAAATAATTTAATATATTATCTTTTAGATGTTAACACAAAATTCGTCATTGAGGAAGCTTAATTTTAAGTTCAAGTAAGGGGTATTTATGTGCAATTGTACTCATATTTTTCTTATATTTTTTTAAAAAGTTATGATCTCTTTCATAATTTTTTCCTTTGAGTCTTTGAGGAAGGTTAAGTCATAGTTTGTCTCATCTTACTATGGTGTTATGTTAGCAAGCTAGTAGAACGTGAATGCCCATCCACTTTGTGGTTGGTTCCTCTTCCCTCTCATCCTTTCGTTCTAAAGGACCTTTATGAAAGGTTGAGTTGTAGAAATTTTGAGATCAAGACAAAAGCCACAAATGAATATGATAAAGCACTCATTTCTTTACTTGTAACTTAGAAATCTTACCCTTACCCATGAAGTAACCAATGCCTTCTCTTGCAATCAATTGAGAGCAGTATGGAATTATTTGTTTCTTTGCTTGAGCTTCATTAACATTTAAAATTGGAATCTAAATAAATTATTTCAACATGCATATGCTTAAGTTGCATTTTATTTTATTTAACATATATGAATACCAAAATGAATAATTTTTAAATTAATATATCTTAACTTTCTTTTAAAGTTTTTTTTTACCATTTTATTTAGATAAAAAAAGAATTTTAAAATTTTTTTGGCATGTTTATTTTTTATTTTTAGTTAATTATTTTATAGTTTTCAATTAAATAATATGATATAAAAATAATATATAATTTTCAATTACTTACTTGTCAAAAATATTAACTTGACAAATAATAAATTTTATCATAAATATTCTTAATTTTGGATCCTTAAAAAAAATGAAATCCTATTCAAATAATTTAAAATTGCAGGTTCATATTAATTTGTAAATTGCGAGATTCAATAATAGAAAATTTCGTAAATCTAATCAATATGCAACATAATTTGATCAATATATAAGAAAATAAAGTCAATCACTAATATAAAATATAAAAAAGGAGATCAAAGAAAAGTAAGTACTGCTTTATTATGTATTAATAAAAAATTATTCTGTATAGTTATTTGATGATTTGTCTAGAAAAATAAATAATGAAAAAAAAAACAAAGACTAAGTTAGAAATCAAACAAAATTACAGTAACATATATAATTTAGAACACATGTTACAAGGCTGATTATCGAGAACCAATAAAGCTCCATGAATGCAAAATGATTTGAATCACTTGTTGCTCACACTTAATAGTTTATATTGTGCTTGAGTTTTATGTTTTCTTACTATTTTTCTAATAGTGGCTATTTTTCATATATATATATATATATATATATATATATATATATATATATATATATATATTTTTTAATTTTAATATATTTGTTTAATTAAATTTATTGTGTAATATGTGAAAATTATAAATATTGATTTTTTATAATAATAT
>CATIWR010108652.1:0-12189 GCA_949677035.1 Omphalea diandra
TTATAGAGATTTGGGGAATGGATGTAGGGTTTGTTAACACCCAAACTACTATAAACACTTATGTCAATTTTTCTCTTCTCTTTCACAACTTCTTAAACACATTTATCTTTCATTTTAATTTTTAATCAACCACCAATTCAACCCCCTTCTTAGTGCCCTGGGCCAACATTAATGATAAGAAATTAATTGAATTCTTCCTTAAAATGGTAGAGGAAATAATGCCTAAAGAGAGGTAAAAACTTAGAATGAGCCTTAAATCAAAACTACTTCTCAAATGCCCTAAACCTAAAACACCTAGGAGAGATTAAAGCAATGGCCTATATAGCCAAGCAAAGTGGTTTATACAAATCACTAAAGGTCTATACAAACAACTAGAGAATATCTAATAGAATGGAGCTTCTAGAATGGTGATCTATCAAGCCTAGAGGGTTATCCAACAAACCTAAAATGTATACAATAAACTTTTAGCCTACATAGGCATATTGTAAAACCTAAACTCTAGAATATTCATTCATCTTATCATTAGATAGTGAGAGAAAGGAAGGAATAGGGTGTAATATTTGCCATTAGCAAGAGTACATTCACAATGGTATACAAAGTAATCATTAAGAGGATATAATTCTCACTTGACTTGTATTTGTATGTAAAATGTAACAATTCAATCACATATATATGTAATAGAACATAAACATATCATAAAATTATCACACACACATTAGAATCTAATTATGGTTTTTACTTACTTTTTGATGTGACCAACTTTTATGGTAAGTTCGATTCTCTCTTTAAGGCTTCCTAAAAGTGTTGAGATCTTAACATTTGATACATACATGGTTATAAGTATGTCAGAATGATAATGAATGCTTGATATACAACTATGGCATGATCCATGCAAGTGGATCTAGTGCTTATGCATATTTTTTCTTATATGGCAACCTGACTTTACTACACTCTCATAGTAATAACTCTAGATATGCTTATCCAAATGACTTGATTATTTTTTAAAATAAACTATACACATAATGATACAACATAGTTAAATTTCAGGTCAATATAAGACATATAAAATGTAGTGAATTTTTGAATTTTACCCTATTTTAATGTCGTCTCAGTCTGAGTAGGTTTTACATTTTTGGGTATACCTTAAATTTACAAATCTAATTGAAAAATTGATTTACCATATACAAAACTCATAAAAGAACATTTTTCATGTTTTATTTATTGTCTAATTTAGTTTATAAAGTCACCAAAACAAATGACCAATCTCAAGGTGAGCAGGTTTTCAACATATTAATAATCAGTCATGATGAAGGGGCTATATCTCATCAACCAAGATAAATTTGGCAAAAATATTTTACATGAATGCAAATAAGTAAGTTTTTCACATCATCGAATTCACATTCTATGGCCACCAAATTCTTAGATAACAGAATTAAAAGATAGATAAGGTTTCATTGGATTCAGGATAAGTCATAATCAACGAGCCATTTCTCTTACCACACAACAAATTAAGAAAAACTGCTTTATAGATATCTATAGGGGATATAACCCTACAAGTTTCATGTTCTAAACTTTTTCTAAATAAGCACATAAGGTCATCAAAACATATGGAAATAGAAAGGTTGAGGAGATTTCAGTTGGTTTTGAACCAGCCTTAACCAATAAGCCATATCTCCTCTCACATACTAAATTAAGCGAAACTATTTTACATGAATTTTGATGGGGCATAAATCTCCAACTTTCATATCATAAACTTTCCATAATTCCTATCTAGGATATGAAATTGTGGGCACAAATCTGCTTTAATAAAAAAACCAACACAATCAACTCTTGTTTCTTTTAAGCTTCAACCTCCATACATGAGCTCTACCTCAAATAACTCTATAATTATTCCCAATCATGCATGTTTGACATGTTATGAGAGACGAATTTTATGTTGGAAAAAGATAAAATCACTTACCTCTTTTGCCAAAACTATAAAAGCTTGGGGCTTCATCCAAGCTAACTCACTTTTCTCCCTCTTTTTTTTATTCTTCCTCTTTTTTTTATTCTTCCTCTTTTTCTTATTCTTCTTTCATTCTATTTTATGCACTCCCTTGCATTTTTAGCTCTCCAATATGATCCTAAAAGATATAAAATTTAATTTATACACCTATCTTAATAAGACAAAATCACGGTGTCTCACTACCATTGGTTGGAAATTCAATATTCCTCTTTTAGCCCCTCTTCTTCACTGTTTCATCACCTCTATCCATCTCCTAATACCCATATGCACCTTATACTTTTAAATGAGCTCTAAAACACCATTATTTTTATGATTCTATATCATGCACACAACATAAGATAATTTTCCATGCAATTATACAAACATTACATATATGTTCAAGTGTCCCAAATGCAATGGTGCAAGTGTTGTCGTCGTGCTGATCCAATTCACATATCTAAATGATCATTTATCCATTGCATATGTTCATATGGGATTGCAAATCATTTGTTCAATAAATATATTTATGTGAGAATGCTAATGAATGAGGATCGAGATGTTATACCCCTTAACTAACTGGATATTACGATTCAACCTTTGAACATCTTTGTCTCACTTTTACCATTTTAACCATGTTGTTAATTAGTTTGATTAGCGCCCCTAAGCATGTTCCTAGTGTAATTCAATTCAAAACATCATAAAAAGAGAAAGTCAAAAGGGAATAGAGGTCATGTATCATGGCATAGGGAGGTCATACATATCCATCAACCACATCAAACACAAACATTCTAAATAATGATCATCAAGATCATTAATAATGGCTTAATTCAAATAAATGCCTACACCTAATAAAACACATAAGTTAGTAATTAATAATGAGAAAAAATGTAAAACACTAATAACTCGCATACAAAGTTCATGTTAGCACCTTACCGTATCTCCAAGTTAAGGTACCTAAACATGTTTCTAAGTTCATAACCATAATCACCTTACCATGACTTGAAAAAATACAATAACATAAAATCAACAAACAAGTAAAATATATGAGTCATGAATATGGATAATAAGGAATATGACATCAAATGTCACCTTGAAGGATGTTGATGGCCTTAGGTAAATGGTGTGACATCACTAAAAGGGATCCTAGTGTTGTTGAACCCTCATCATGGTTGCTCTTAAAGATCTTGGCATCCATAAACATTACTAACCACTTAGAAGTTTAGGACTCTTATCTATAAGGTACTTAGTATGATACTTAAAGATGTGATCAAAATACTAATGACCACATCATGGCTCTGAAGGTCTTGGGAGTAGTAAACTCCTCACTTTATCATGGCTAAAATGAAGTTAAAATAGAAAATTAAATACCTAATGAAGCATAAGGTGAATAAATATAAAATCATAGAGCATAATAAACTATAGAAAGAAAATATGGATCCTAGGTTATGCAACCTCTTTTTATTTTATCATTAGAACTCTAGAGAATGATAGAAAATAGTTTAAAATTATAGAAATCTAAATAAAAAGAAAGTGAAATTTTTAATATTTACATAGTAAAAAATGGGTTGTACATACCAACTTGTGATGTGTATAACTCTTAAGGTTGGTTATATAAAATACATGAAGTCTGTATAGCCTTTCAAGACTAGGTTTTTTGAAAAGAAATAAGAAGAATAAGAAAATGGGGAATAAGAAGAGGAATGGGGGGGTCCTTAGGATGCTTTTGAGTGTTGTTTAGCCCTTAGAGACTCATAAATTTGATTTAATTCTCTAAGAATGCTATGGAATGCTTAAGAATGCAAGATTAAATACATTATTCTACCTTTTGTTGGGTTAGGGCTTGAGTTCTCTCAGTATTAAAGTGTTTATGAAGAGATTTTAGTAGAATTTTCCTAGTGTTATCCAAGCCTTTCCTTCCTCTTTGAAATGGTGTGACATTTATAGATGAAGAAGGGTGTGCTAAAGCCTAAAATGCTATTAATTACATGGTGTTCACATTCAATCCCATATAAGACCATGAAAGTTCTCAAATTAGGGTTTGAAGGTCATCTTTATGGCCAAGTAGTTGGCTATACAACCCTTACGTGAGGTTGTATAGCCTTTTAAATTTCAAGTATCCATGTTTCAAAACCTTCCTTCTATTATGGTTTTAGGGTCTTGTTTGTATAACCATGAACTTTACTATATATGTCGTTTGGCCATCAAGTTTTTCAGTTTAGAACCTTTTATTAGTTAGGGTTATTGGCCCTAGGCACCAAGAAAGGGGAGGGTTGAATTGGTGTATAAAAATAAAACAAGAAAGGGAGAAGATAAATGAGTGAAAAAGAAACACAAGATTTACAGTGGTTCGGGCATAAACTGCCCTACATCCGCTCCCCAATTCTTATAAATTGGGTGTTCTACTATCTTTCAAAGGTGTTTTCAAGCTTACATAAAAGTTTTGCACTTGTGCTTTAAAGGCTCACACAATAACCTATACTTTTGTGTTTTGAGGCTCACATAACAACCTTTAAACTTATGTTTTCATAGGCTCACACAACGACCTCTCTTAGTGTTTACAGGCTCACACTATAACCTATTACAATTGGTGTTTATGCTCACACCCAATAATGACTTAAAGAATAAAAAAGATTGAGTAGCAAAATTGAAAGAGTTTGGTTACAAAGTTATTAATTCTCTTACATTTACATATGTTTGGTAAGGTATTTATAGCCTCCACCTACCAAAGAGGCATTGCAATAAGACTAGTACAAAATCTTCAAATGTGCTAGATAGATTTTCGTATTAAATGCTTAACAGTCTCAATTCGCGGTTGCTACTACTCGTTAATGATCACAAAATCAAAATTCCATAAGGAAAACCCTATTTGTGTTTAACAGCTAGTCCACGTGGCAGCTTCTCATTAGTTCAACAAGAAAATATAGTCGTTGCCTTTCACCTGCTCTCAAAAGTAACGATCGTGATTTTTCTTGTACAAACCTCGACTGAGGATGCGAATTTGTTGGCCAAAAATGTTAATTTCTTATTTAGGATTCGCGGTCACTATCAATAAGTTCCTATCGCGATTTTTATCTTCTAATGGTTACCTAGGACACTTGTCAAATTATGGTTATGGACTTGATTTCCTATTCAGTTACTTCAAAATTTGTAATCGCAACTGAGCCATGACTTACACCGCGAATTCGTCTGTGACTTTGGCTTTCCTTTCTTTGAATTGGTTGCGACAGAGAAGTTGCCCGCGAATATGTCTGTCCAATTTGTCAACCTCCCTTGGTCTATTTTGCGGTCGCTATATAACAAGTTGAAATCGCGAATTAGGAGGCACTAGCTTACTTTGGAGATTTTTAACTCCATCCAATTTCCAATGTAAAGACTAACTAAAAACTGCAAAACAACACTTAATTTGAAACATAAAATTGATCAATCCCCTTTGTTAAGATCAAAAAAGGTCAAAGACTTAGGGTTAACAACCTTAGTCCAACAATATCCCCCTTTTTGATTTTGACAACATAGATTGATCCTAAGTGAGAAATAATACAAAAATGTGAAGTTGGAGTATGATATGAATGAATGTTTTAAAAAAAAACTTCTAAGTATGGCATTCAATCAATCAAGGGAAATTTATAAAAAGCTAAGTATGATTCTCCCCCTTAACACATGCTAAAATTTTCAAGTTAATATTCTCTTTTAAGATAAAATACTTACTATCTCTCCCCCTTGGACAAAATCAAAAAGAGGGTGTAAGAGGAAATGAAAACAATTATAAGCATACATAAGGAGTAAAAGAAGAATACTTTTATAAAGGTAAAAAAGTATTAAACACATAAGATAAGGTATTACAAGGAAACAACTTTTTATTTATATAACTGTGGGATCACAATATTTTTTAAACAAAAAGCATAAAGAAAACAAAAAAGAAGAAAAAGAAAAAAAAAATATAAAAGATCCCTAATCTATAGGAGTAGAGAATCACTATGATTTTGAAAAGATGTTTCCTCTTGCACTTGTGTTGCTCCCTCGGCTTTATCCCCATCCTCAACTTCGTGTTCGTTGCCATCTTTATCTTGTGTATCTTCAAATTTGGTGAAGTTCAGAAGGTGGCAAGGAGGAACTCCTAATTTCTCTTGGAGATCCACTATATGACTATGAAGATGTGAAAGGAAGAGGAACCTTCTCTTCATCATCCTTACTAGTTTGTCCAACTTTTGATCAATGGTGGCAAGAGAAAACTTCGTCTTATTTTTTGGTTGAGGATGAGGGACTTGTATTGTGCCTTTTTCAATGTGAAGCCTTTTTCTCTTTGAAGCTTGTGAGGTTTCCATCTTCTTGGCTCCTATTACACTAAGGGTATAAACATATGTGTCTAAATGAATAGCCTTGGCATTTATAAGGTAGGTGAGGTCTAGGAAGTTTTGAGGTGGAAGGAGCTTCTTGGTGAGGAATTTATCTTTTTCTTCATCAAGTGCTCCAATAAATCGGTAGATGGTTGTAATGTGGGAGGGCAAAAGAAATTGGCTTTTTGGTTTTGTACTCATATGGATCAATTGATCCACAACGTATCGGTTGATAGGGATCAGTTTGTTTTTGACAAGGCAAAACAAGAATGGCAAGTCTTTTTGAGACACCTTCTCGTTAACCATTACTTATTGCGTTTACAGAGAAGGTGATGATGCGATGAAGGATCCAAAGGGATAGGGATTTGATGCATTTGGCTAAGGAAGATATTGGGTCGTGTTTGGTTTCAATGGAGATTTTCGACCAAAACTTGGAAAATATGAGGTCAAATACAGAGATTGTGAAAGGAATTTACTCTCCGACTTGCAAGTCAAAAAGAAAGGATAATTGTTCGAAGGTAATGTAAAAAGGATTGCCAAAGGCCCAGAACACTAACCCATATTGTCCTGCTCTTAAATCGGCTTTTCAGCTCAGTTACACGGTGCACATAAATTCTCACAAAATCTCTTCATATATGGGTTCATCTAGGAAGATGAACTCGTTCCAGCCCAAGTTAGAGAGAAAAACTATAATTTTTTTGTTGATCCCAAGGTTTCCAGCTTGAAGGTTGATAGAATCTTATTTGGGAGAATGACTTTGGAAGAGTTTGTCAATGAATCTATCTTTTTCTTACTTGGTAATTCCCTTCATTAGATAGAGGGCAGGAGGTACAGAGGGTTGAGCCACTGCCTTCCCTTAGTCTCCCTTAAAGAACTTCTTTGGAACAATAGTAAGAGAGGAAGAGAGCTTGATGATTTAGAGAGATTTGGGAGAAAGAGTTTATGTTTAGAAGTGAAGTGATGAAAATACTATTTTAGGGGGTATTTATAGCTTTTGAATAGGTGTGAAAATGACTATAAATAGATTGAATGAAGAGAGGAAATGATTGGCAGTCAAATCACTTAATTGCCTAAGTGGTTACTCTAATTCGCATCAGCAAATCCATGAGTCATGATGGCGAATTCTAGAAACTGTGAATAACGGACAATTTTCCTCGAAAATATATGCCTTAATGGTCAAATTTTTGAAAAATTAACCAAAATTTACGGTGGAGTGGAAATTTTGTGACTGCAAATTGACATTTGATAGCCGGGTGAAATTGACTTGTAATTTGTGACTGTGAAGAAAGAATAGCAACCGTAAATTATGAATCGGCAAGGATAAAAATTGAAAAACCAAATTTTAAAAAATGAAAAATTGTGATCGATAAGAAAATACATACATTGATATCACAAATCAACAAATACCAATATTCAAAGTAGTATCACACAAGCTCAATAATTTGCACTTTATGAAGCTTCCATCAAGCATTCTCAATTCTCTCTTAATGAAGTTCATCCTTTCTTCATTTTGAGGTTTGGTGAAAGTATCTGCAAGTTGATGATTTGTGTCAATATATTCCAACACAATATCACTTTTTTGCATATGATCTATAAGAAAATGATGTCTAATATCTATGTGCTTGCTCCTAGAGTGTTGGATGGGATTCTTAGAGAGATTAATAGGACTTGTGTTATCACATTTAATGCGAATATGATCAACTACTTTGCCAAAATCCTTCAATTATTGTTTCATCCAAAGAACTTGAGTGCAACAATAATCCGCTACCACATACTCGGCTTTTGCGATGGATAAGGTAATCGATACTTACTTTTTACTAAATCAAGAAATTAAACATTCACTTATAAATTGGCAAGTCCCGAAAGTGCTTTTCCTATCTAATAAGCTAACATAATCCGCATTCAAATACCCTATGAGACTAAATGAATAATCCATAGGATACCATAGTCCTAAGTGTATTGTGCCATACAAATACTTAAATATCCTTTTAACAACATTCAAATTAGATTCTCTAGGAGAGGATCATAACCTAGCACATATGCAAACACTAAACATAATCTCCAGCCTAGCAACAGTAAGATAAAGTAGAGATCCGATCATACTTTGATATCTCTTTTCATCTACCACCTTACCTGATTCATCCTTATCTAGCTTAATGGTACCACTCATCGGAGTTTTAGCTACCTTGCAACCATCCATGCCAAATTTCTTTAGTATCTTCTTTATGAACTTGGCTTGGTTAATGAAGATCCCTTCCTTGGATTGCTTGATTTGTAGATTGAGGAAGAACTCGAGCTCTCCCGTCATGTTCATTTCAAATTTACTAGTCATACACTTAGCAAATTATTCATAAATAGATTCATTAGTAGCACTAAAAATGATAATATCAATATAGATTTGAATAATTATTATATCATGCTTGTACTTTTTGACAAAAAGTGTGGTGTCCACCTTTCCATTTTCAAAGTCATTTTGTAAGAGAAATAACTAAGCCTTTCATACAAAGCTCTTGGAGCTTATTTTAATCCATATAAGGCTTTGTTCAATTTGAAAACATGGTTTGGAAAATAATGAGACTCAAAACCAGGAGGTTGTTCAACATAGACTTCCTCCTCTATAATGCCATTAAAAAGCACTTTTCACATCCATTTGAAAAAGTTTGAAATTCATATGACATGGAAATGCTAACAGAATCCTAATGGCCTCTAATCTTGCTACGGGGGCAAAGGTTTCATCATAATCTATGCCTTCCTGTTGGTTGTATCATTTAGCAACCAATCTAGCTTTGTTTCTAGTAATGAAACCTTGCCCATCTAACTTGTTCCTAAACACCCACTTACAACCTATAATTGAGTATTTTTTAGGCCGAGGGACAAGTTCCCATACCTTGTTTCTCTCAAATTGATTGAGTTCTTCTTGCATAGCAAGTACCTAACTCTCATCATCAAGAGCCTCATCAATTGATTTTGGCTCAAGTTGAGAAACAAATGAAAGATTATTATATAAATGATGAAGTTGAGATCTAGTACTTACACCCTTGGATGTCTCACCAATGATCAAGTTTTTGGGGTGATACTTGGAAAATCTCTAATGTTTGGGTAGATCTTGGTTTGGCTCTACTTATTGTTGATGATGTTGGTCTTCATCTACTCTTGATGAATCACTTTCTTCTTTATCTTTATCAACTCTTCTTGTAGAATCATCTAATTCCAACTTTTCAATATCATCAACAAAAATACCTTTCCCAATATCAAGTTTACTAGATTCATCAAAAACAACATTCATAGATTCTTTAACTACCACTGAACTTTTATTAAAGACTTTATATGCTTTGCTTGTGGTGGAATAACCTAAGAAGATTCCTTCATTGGTATTAGAACCAAATGTCCCAAGATTATCCTTGGTGTTCAAAATATAACACTTGCATCCAAATACTCTTAGGTATGAAATATTGGGTTTTCTACCATTCTAAAGCTCCTAAAAAGTTTTATTGAGAATGCGTCTTTTGAAAACTCTATTTGGAATATAACATGAGGTATTAATGGCTTCATCCCAAAAGTAATTTTGTAAGGAATACTCATTCAGCATTATTCTAGTAATTTCTACTAATGTTCTATTTTTCCTCTATGCAACACCATTTTATCGTGGTGTTCTATGAGTTGAAAAATTATGAAAAACTCTATTCTCCAAACAATAATTTTCAAATGACTCATTTTGGAATTCTTTTCTATGGCCACTTCTAATAGAAAATATGAAGTAACCTTTTTCATTTTGAACCCTTTTTACAAAATTTTTGAAAGCATCAAACAAATCATTTTTATGAGCTATAACAGATACCCAAGTGAACCTAGAGTAGTCATCTATAAGGACTAGTGCATATTGTTTTCTACCTAAGCTAGCACTCCAAAAGGGTTCTATCAAGTCCCTTTGGATAAGTTAAAGAGGTCTAGTTGAACATATAACATTTTTGGCTTTGTGAGAGGCATGGTGTTGCTTCCCTGTTTGGCGTGGACCACATGTCTTGTCTTTGGAGAAATTAAGCTTTGAAAGTCCTTCCACTAGCTTTCCTTTGGATTGGCTTTGAATAAGATCTATGCTTACAAGTCCAAGCCTTTTATGCCGCAACCAAACTTCATTGCTCAAAGACATATGACACTTAAAAGATTGGTTAGCCAAATTGGCTAAGTCAATTAAATAGGTATTGCCTTTCCTTTCACCCTTGAAAATAACCTCATCATCCATTAAAGTGGTGACTCAGCATTCCCTAGGATGAAAGGTGACTTTGTTCCCTTTGTCACACAATTGACTTACACTTAACAAATTGTGTTACAAGCCACTAACTAAAAGAACATTCTCAATTAAAGAACATCCATTCTTACCAATGGTTCTAATGCCAATTACCTTATCCTTAGCATTGTTACCAAATGTGACATCTCTACCTTTTTTTCTTTCAATGCCGTGAATTGCTTTCTATTTCAAGTTATATGCTTGGAACATCCATTATACATATGCCAATTGCTTGATTTGGTGGTTCACACATTCCCCTATGTAACAATAGTAAGTTACCTTTTCTTAGGTACCCAAGCATACTTGGGTCATTGGGGGTTAGAAGATGAAGGGTCCTCTAATTTAAGGTGAGCCTTCCTAATATAGCAATGAATATTAATATGTCCAAATCTCATGCAATAATGGCATTAGACTTTAGACTTAGGAATCTTTATGCTTTACACAAATTTAGTATGAGTAGAAGGCTTTCTCATACCTTGGTCATGTGAATGCATGCATAAACATGTATGATGAGTGGGAGTAGAGAATTTTTACGAGAGTGACCATGCTTTTTGTTATAAATGTAGGCATGGTTAGCTCTTTGAGTCTTGGCTCTATACCATGGGAGAGCCTTCGTTTTGCCCTTAGGCTTAGGAGGCTTAGTGCTAGAAGCACTTTTCTTCCCAATTACCTCAATGTTTGATGTTTGAGGTTCTGTAGATCTAACAAATGTGGCATGAGATGATGAGGAGGCTCCATTGAAGCCTATACCATGTCTAATTAGTGAATGTCTTTGTGATATAATCAATATATCCAAGGCTTCTTTTCCTTTATGGAACCTGGAGATGGAGCTTCTAAGCTCAATGGCTTCTCCTTTTAGAGCGTCATTCTTTTTTCTTAGTGAAGCCATAAAAGAAGATGAAAGAGAGACTATCCACTGATTTTTTGAGCTCATCATTAGATGCTCTCAAATATCTCACAATGTCATTGAGGGATTTGTAATCATCCTCTAGCTTTTGATATTTTCTTTTATAGGATTTCATTTGTGACTTATATTTGTCACATCTCATGGTTAGAGCCTCTAGAAGCACTTCATCTATCTCATCAAATTCAAAATGAGAATGATAATGAGAATAAGTACTTATCTCATTTGTAGAATCTTTTTATGCCATGAAACAAATGTTAGCTACCTCTCATTCTTCCTTTTCTTGAATTGAGCTATCGTCCCAAGTAGCTGAAAAACTCTTCTTCTTCTCCTTGTCCCATCTCTTCTTCTTCTCCTTGTCCCATCTCTTCTTCTTCTTTAATTTGGGACATTCATACTTGATGTGGCCTTGCATGCCACAACAAGTGACATCGTTGCATTTCTCTCTTGGACTAGGAGTTATCTTCATGAAGCCTTTTCTTTCTTTTTTTCTCTTGATCAACTCTTTTGTTCTCCTAGAGAGCATTGCTAACTCCTTTTCTTCCTTGTCACTTTCTTCATCACTAGAGGTGATTTCTACCTCTTTCTCCTTTGTTGAAGACTTAAGAGCTAAAGTTCTTCTTTCCTTTTCTTATTTATCTCCTTGGCCTCTTAGCTTCTTTATTTGTTCATCTTTTTG
>CATIWR010108686.1:0-15362 GCA_949677035.1 Omphalea diandra
TGGTGCTACTAATGAGTCTCTTTATGAGGATTTCGCTAAGTGTATGACTAGGAAATTCAAAATGAGCATGATGGGAGAGCTTAAGTTCTTTCTCGGTCTACATATCAAGTAAACCAAAGAAGGGATCTTCATCAACCAAGCCAAATACACAAGGGAGATACTCAAGAAGTTTGGCATGGATGGTTGCAAAGTAGCCAAAAGCCTTATGAGTGGTACCATCAAGCTAGACAAAGATGAATCGGGTAAGACGGTAGATGAAAAAAGATATTGAGATATGATCGGATCTCTACTTTATTTTACTGCTTCTAAGCCGGATATCATGTTTAGTGTATGTATGTGTGCTAAGTTCCAATCCTCTCCTAAAGAGTCTCATTTAAATGTTGTCAAGAGAATTTTTAAGTATTTGCATGACACAATTCACTTAGGGTTAGGGTATACTAGGGATTCATCCTTTAGTCTCATACGATATTTGTATGTCGATTATGTTAGTGGTTTATCAGATAGAAAAAGCACTTTCGGGACTTGCCAATTTATAGAAGAATGCCTAGTATCTTGGTTTAGCAAAAAGTAAGTGTCGGTTGCTTATCTACCGCAGAAGCCGACTATGTTGCTGCGGGTTGTTACCCACGTCCTTTGGATGAAACAACAATTTAAGGATTTTGGTAAAGTGATTGATCACATTCCTATTAAAAGTGATAACACTAATGCTATCAATCTTTCTAAGAATCTCATCCAACACTCTAGGAGTAAACACATAGATTTTAGACACCATTTCATTAGAGATCAAATCCAAAAAGGTGATGTTGTGTTAGAATTTATTGACATAAATCATCAACCTGTAAATATTTTCACAAAACCTCTCAATAAAGAAAGGTTGAACTTCGTTAAGAGAGAATTAGGAATGCTTGATGGCAGTTCCCTAAAGTGAAATATTTGATCTTATGTATGATTGCTATGTGTGTTTATTGTTATTTGTTGATTTGTGATAATTATATGTGTGATTATTGAATTCAATATGGGTTAATTGAGATGTCTTAATTTAAAATTGCAATTGTACTTTTCTATTAACATATTACACAAATTAAGCATCAACATAGTGAAGTGGATCACATTTTTCAAAACTTAACTTTCCATACTTATCCTTACTGACTCATAATTTGAGGTCGCTATCTTCTATTCACGATTGCGAATTACAAGTCCAAGTTACCCGACTGTCAAACATCAAATCGCGGTCGTGAGAATCAAGCTCTACTGTGAATTTTAGTCAAGAATTTGTAGTGCGTATTTCCGAGGAATTTTTGTCCATTACTCACATTTTTTGGAAATCGCGATCGCGATCCCAGAATTTGCGGACGCAAATTTGAGTAACTGCCAAGCCATTAAGTGATTTGACTGTCAATCGTTTTCAACTCTTTATAAATCCAATTCTAGCCATTTATAGTCGTTAACACACCCCTTTAATAGCTATATAAACCCCCTAAATAGTGATTCTCATCACTTCATTCTACTCTGAAACTATTATCCTTCCAAAACTCTCTAAATTCTCAATTCTCTCCATCTTTTGCAATGGCTTCCAAAAAGATTTCAAGAGCAGATAAGGGCAAGGTTGTAGCTCAGCCATCTATACCCCCCTGCACTCTATCTGATGAAAGGCATCACAAAAGAGGAGAAAAAGTGCTACAAGGCAAATTCTTCAAAGATCATCATCCCTAACAAAATCCCTTTTACATTTCTGTTGGAGACTCTAGGCATCAATGCAGAGATTCGTGCATTCCTTTCAAACTTGGGCTGGAATGAGTTCATATTTTGGGATGAACCTGGTTACGAAGAAGTTGTTAGGGAATTCATGTGCACGATTCAACTGATTCGAAAAGTAGATTCTTGAGCGGGGCAATACAGGTTAGTTTTTCGGGCTTTAGGTAACCCATATTTCATTACTTTTGATCAACTTTCCTCCCTTTTCAACCATCAAGTCGGAGAAAACATTCCTTTTATTATCTTCGTTGTTGATGTCATATATTTTGAATTCTAGTCGAAAATTTCCATTGAAATCAAACATGACCCAAAAACCTCCCTAGCCAAATACGTAAAAACCCTACCTCTTTGGATACTCCATCGTATCATCACCTTTTCCATAAATGCCAGAGGTGATAGTAATGAGAAAGTATCACAAAGGACTTCGCCTTTCTTTTCTGCCTTGTCAAAAACAAGCCAATCCAAATTGGTTGGTATCTTGTGGATCAATTGATATACATGAGCACCAAACCTAAAAGCCAATTCCTTCTACCTTCACACATAACAACGATCTATCGCTTCGTAGGGGCACTAGATGAGGAAAATGAAAATTTTCTCACCAAGAAACTCCTTCATTATCAGAACTTTCTTGACCTCACCTACCTCATAAACGCCAAAGCCATACATCTGAACACATACGCTTATACCCTGTGTGCTTTTGGGGCTAAGAAAATGGAATCCTTCAAGCCTCCAAAAAAAAAAGGCTCATCATTGAAGAATGAACCCTACTAGTCCCCCCTCCTCAACCAAAACCCAAATCCAAATTGTCTTTTGCCACCATTAACCAAAAATTGGACAAGATGATGAGAACGATGAAGAGGTGATTCCTATTTCTCTCATATCTTCATAGTGACATGGTGGATTTATAAAAAAAAGTTAGGTGTTTCTCCTTGCCATCTTTCGGACTTTGTTGAATTTGAAAATACTCAAGAAGAAAAAGACAATGAAGAAGTTAAGGAAGAAGATAAAGCAAAAGGCGATAACAATGAAGAGGAAGAAAGAACTTCTAAAGATGATGATGACTTTCCAACATTATAAAATAAGAATTCCTTGTACTTTCTATTTTGTTTTTAAATGAAAAACTTGTTATCTCACAGTTTGTTTATGATTGAATAAGAAATATTTCTTTGAAATTCCTTGTCTTATGTGATTGATGAAACTTACTTTTATGATTGCATTCTTATTAATTTTACTCTTTATGAACACTTATCTATTTGTTATGCTTGTTATGCATGTATTCTTTTCCCTTATGCACCCTATTTTTGATCTTGCCAAAGGGCGAGAGATAGGAACAAGAAAGAATCTAAGTCTAAGGGGGAAAGAAAATAACTTGCAAATAATAACATAAGTTGAGGAAGAGCATCATACTTATCATACTTAGGATTTTTTTTTTAGAAAATTCATTTTGATTGATTGAATGTCATACTTAGGAAATTTCACACTTGATCTTTGTCAAGAAATCTCTAAGCATTCATTTAATCATATTACCACTCCAACTTCACATTCATGCATTATTTTCCCTTAAAATTAATCTAAGTTGTCAAAATCAAAAAGGGGGAGATTGTTGGACTAGGATGGTTAATCCTAAGTCTTAGACCTCTTTTGATCTTGTCAAAGGATATTGATCAATCCGAATGTTTCCATTAAGTGTTGTTTTACAGGATTAAGTTAGACTTTCAATTGGACGTTGAATGGAGTTCATAATCTTCAAGAAGACAAAGTTCATCCAAATTCACGGTCAGCAACTTTTAATTCACGACCGCGACTTATCTCAAGAACAGGGTAAAACTAGGCCATACGAATTCACGAGCATCATCGTTGCCACGACTCATCCAAAGATAGGAGTATCAAAGTCAGAGAAGAATTCACGATCACTGTTGCATCTTTGTTGCGATCGTGACTTTCATAGTGAATGAAGAGGGAATCAAGTCAACAACCACAGCTTGCCAAATGTCCTAGATATCCATTGAAAAACAAAATTCGTGAGGGCAGCATTGTGGGTAATGATCGCGATTCATAAAGATGAAAATTCTCTTTTAAATAGAAGAATTCGCGCCTCAGTCGCGCCCTGCACAAGGATTGATCGCGACCGCGAAGTTTGTAGGCAATTAGAAAACAACGACTATATTGTCTTGATGGACCAATGAGGAGCTGACACGTGGACTAGCCGTTGGACACAAATGGGATTTTCCATCGCAATTTTTGGCTCCCATATGGAAATTGGAATGTCGGGACCGAGAATCTTCAGTAGCGACTGCGACTCCGGCCTGTAATGCAATTAATGTAGAATCTGCCTAACATGTCTTGAAGATTTAATGAGCTTCATTGTCTAACGTCTCTTTGGTGGATATAAGCTATAAATACTCCACCAAACATATGTAAATGCAAGAAAATTCATTACCTTATAATCAAACTCTTGCAAATTTGCTACTCATTCTCTCAATTCTTCTTTATGCTTTAATTGATTATTTGGTGTGAGCATTAAACATCAATTGTAATAGGTTTTAGTGTGAGTCTGTAAAAACACTTAAAAAAGGTTTTAGTGTGAGTCTGTAAAAACACTTGAGAGAGACTTTAGTGTGAGACTTAGAAAACACTTGTAAGAGATGTTGTTGTGTGAACCTTGAAAACACAAAATGTAAAAGTTAGGTGTGAACCTTGAAAACACCACTTTGAGTAAGTGAAACACCCAATTGCAGATAATTGGGGAGTGAGCGTAGGGTTTATTAATATTCGAACCACTATAAATTCTTGTGTCTCTTTTCTACTCTTTTTTTATCCCTCACTTTAATTTTTATTTAAACATCAATTCAATCCCTTTTTTGGTGTCTAGGACCAACAAAAATAAAATAATTTTAATTTTTAAAATTTAAACAATATGGTTTGAATTGAATATTATTTGTTTTGATTTACGGATTTTGCTCTATTTTAATGATTTGATTGATTTTTAATCTTTTACAATTTTTTTATCTTTAATTAAATTTATTTATTATCAATTATAAATTTATTGATTTGACTGATCTATTTTATCTTATTTTGAAAATACTGAAAATAATGTTGTCTTTCTTCTATATAGCTTAGTTATATTATACTAAAAAAAATATAGCTTAGTTATATTAACAAATGCGACAGCAATACTTTAATCTAATAAAGGTCACCACAATATATGGATTGCTTTCCCCTTTTTTTTTTTTTTTTTTTCCAATATATGTTTCTCCAATCATGGATTTTAGCCATAAAAAGCCGGCAAATAATGAAATAAAATGTTAAATCTCGTGTGTAACAATGACCTTAATGTTACAAAACAATAATAATGCCAATAATGCTAATATTGAACTCCCTTTTTGTAGCTATCATCCATCTAATCATTCACATTATTTTTCTTTTCTAACTGTGTTCATCTAAATCATCCACGCTACTGTCCATCCAAACTCATTCAAATTTGTAATCTAATATAGTTCCTTTTTTTTTTTTTACTTTGTAATTTTTTTAATATACTTCCATTCTCCATCTAATCATTCACATTATTGTCAATATAAACTCATACCTATTTTTCTAGCAATGTTCATCTAAATCATCCATACTACTGGCCATCTAAACCCATTCAAACTTGTAATCTAATAGTTCTTTTTTCTTTTTTTTTGCTTTGAAATTTTTTCATATAGTTCCCTTCTCCACATATAAAAAGGACTTTTTTTTTTTGTTGGATGCATAAAAAATGTTGTAATAAAAAGTTAGAGGATAAGAGAATTTTTCTACCATAAGATTTTTCAACTAAAAAATCGATCGTTAAGATTTTAATATCTATGTACGAGCTCCAATACACAAAAATTCTTGAAGGGATGTGTTTCGTGTTTCAAAATGTTTCTCTCTGGAAAACTCATAAAAACTTACTCAAAATATTTTGGATCACTTTATGCAATTTTGGAATGTTTGCTATCATTTCTATTTTATGTTTTTAGTTTCTATTATTCAAATTTAAAATATTTAATAAAATTAGAAAAAACTATTTTTTGTGTTCTTTCTCAATTGTAAAAGTCTGTTTTTCTATTTTAAAAAAATAAATATTTTGTTAATATATTTTCTTTTGAAAATTGAACAATAAAAAACAAGACAAAAAATTGATGTCAAACAACCCTAAGAAACAAGTTTTCATTTTAGAAATGTGTTTTTTTTTTTTTTTTAACTCTAATGGAGGGTAATTTAAATCAATGGTCATTCAAATTAAGGTTAAATTCTACTGTGGTCATGAAAAATTAATTTTATTTAATTAAATCACTTAAAGATGATCACTATTTCAATTAGAAAAAATTTGACCAAATTAAGAGTAACTGGTGATCTGAATGATCACCTGATGAACATAACTACTACTTTTTTAATACATATTCCTACCCTAGCTGAGTCATTCAATTTATATATAATAAAAGCCACAACATTATTCAGATTACCGTTTATTCTTAATTTGACTGAATTCTGCTAATTGAAATAGTAATTATAGTTAAGAAACTTAATTAAAAAAATTAATTTTTCATTACCACAATAGAATTTGGCCTAAATTTCAATGATTACTAATTTAAATTATCTCTCTAATAGACGATAAATCCATTGTGTCTGTTGTGTGTTTAGAATCTATATTTGATAAAATTTAGTGATGTCTTGTAGAAGAAAAAGTAATTTTTGGCATGATTTAATAATTGTTTATTTTAATATTTATTACAAATGTATATATATAATATTTATAAAATATGTCTTTATATTTTTTTTATATTTATACTATTTTTGAAAAATATTATTTCTTTGTATTCATTTCTGCATTTTTTGTTGCGTGTTACCTAATATATAAGTGTTTATATTAATATTTATAAATAACTAAATACAACAGAAAATAGAAATCGGATTTTGAAAAAAAAAAAAAAAAAAAGGAGATTAACAATTAGATGGCGTATACAGGTTGACTTGCAAAATGGACAAAGTGATTGAAATTGCATAGTGGGCAAGACTCAAGTAAGAGCACTAACTGAAACAAAACTTTGGGTATATAAAATGAGTTGACTTGGTGAAGTGGGTGATAAAAATAATTGTAGCATTCTGGTTGACTACAAACTAATTAGTTGTGTTAATAAAGTAGATGGTGAGGGTTTGACTCTTTAAAAGCGATGGAGCACTTCAAAGAGAAATAATTGAAGGATTTCAAGTGGGAAATACACGCATTTGTCATTTTAGAATGAACACTCGTCGCTTGTTGTATGCTAAATCCAGGGATTGGTAAGTTGCCAATCTTTGTGAATAAATAGACTCTTTAAAAAATTGCCTTATTTTCTACTTCACGAGTCTAATGTATGATTAGAATAATTGGAATCATGACGATGAATATAATTCTATAAGTAAAAAATATATATATTATTACAATTAATTTGCTATGTCTACTATTTTGATATTAATATATACATTCACAAAATAAAAGTTATATTATCATATTCATGTAGAACTTATAATTCTTTGCACTTCATTCTTGAATTATTTGCTAAAACATTATTTTGTTTTTCTTTTATAATAAAGTTTTTGTATTTTAATATAGACAAGCATAATTTGTGTTTTTACACTGGAATTTAAAATACAATTTTTTTTAAAAAAATAGCTGACGTATATTATTAGCATAATTGAGAAGAATATTTTAAATTTATTGTAAAACTATTTATCAATACATTCTTCTCAATTCTTTTATCAATATATTTAATATTTTATTCATACAAACCAATTAATTTATTGTAAAACTATTTATTTTTCTAAATTTAAATTGAGAAGAATGTACATAAAACAATTAATGGCTGCAATTTCTAATCAGATGCAAAAATCAAATCCAAAAATTGGATCCAAAAAAATTGAGTTGAAAATAAACTTGAATAAGTTTATTCAAATTATTAAAAATATTTTTTATATTTAAAAATTCAAATTATGAGATATCTTATCTAAAACTAAAAAAATGATCCAAATTCATTTATATGTTTTGGCCTAACAGTTCGGTCTAACCTATAATTTGAAGTGTTTTCATTGGATCTAACCTATTTGTTATCTCAATAAGTAATAAATATTAAAACACAAACACAATCAAATATAGAGCATGTTTGGTATTGTTAGTAGAAAATTTTGATTTTGAGATAAAAAATAAAAGAAAAAATTTCTCTTATTTGTTTATAAGTTTTTGAATATAAGTTTTTCAAGTAAAAAATTGTTATTGATAAAAATTTCAAAAAATTTTTTTTTCAAAATCAAATTTTTTACTTATAAAACTCATATTAGAAAAAAGTTATATTCTCTTAGCATTTTTTTATTTCAAAATTAGATTTTTCAATACTATGCCAAACATGCTCCTAACATTATGTGAAAAATACTCAACTTAAAAGTTTTAATTTACAAAATGATGAGACATAAGTAGATCCCTATTATTTATTTTCCATATATATCTTCCAACTCTAATAAAATAAATAAAGGGAAAAAAATTGCCCTCCAAATTCAAGAACATCATTATTTTTTCTTTACCATTCTATTATATAAATTTATTTGACATGATAAATAGTTATGTATGAATCTATTTATTAATTAACCTTTAGATTAATAATTTTAAAATTTCAGTTAAACAAAGCATTTGTTTAGTTTAGATGCGATGATTAAAAGATTAACGGTCAACAGTTAGCGATCAATGATTGATGGTCAATGTTCAACTATAAACTATCAATAAATATAAAATATTTGATAATTTAACAATTGAATATGTGATTATATTGTCAAATGATACAAAAATTATTTTTATATGTTAATTAATTTTATATAAAATACTAATTTATATAATGATAAATATAAAGTTAATACTTTATATTCAAATTTTATAAAAATTAATTTTGAGCATTTAATTTATATTGTATAAATACTGAGTGTTAATCTTTAAATTAAAATATTAGTTGTTAATATTCATTAAATACTTTTTTCAGTATTTAAATATTCAAATATTGAATAGCATTAAGCAAATGCTAAATCAACTGTAAAAATATATATATATATATATATATATTTTACAAGGTATAACTTTTTGAAATTTTCGACCCAAAAAAAAAACAATTATACACTTGGAAAAATAAAGAATGATTGTTGGGAAAAATAAATTAAGAGTTCCTTCATTCGAAATCCAATCCCTCAGTTGGAGCACGTTTATCGGAATGCGGTCACTAATTATTTACCTGCACGTCTCTAATTATTTTTTTAGCGATATTGTGTGGTTAAATATTTTATAAATTTTTAAAAGGTATTTTATAAAAATTACAATAAATTAATAATTAATATTAATAGAAAAAATAAATCTACACTCAGGATATCATCCGCACACATCTGTAATTGACACTGACACAAAGCTATTCCGCCGCGTAGGCTCCATGACTAAATACAAAGAACGGTCGACAACTACCCAAAAAGCGATCGCAACTTGATAGTTACCGGGCATCACTCCCCGCCACTAACATCTCTAACTAACACGAATACAAAACCATTCTGCCGCATGCGCTCCCGTGTCTAAATGCAAGGAGCGGTCAACAACTGCCCAAAGAGCGATCGCACCATCACATAGGCGACACGTGGGAACTTTCATTGGCTAGAAATGGGCGGCCAGAAATAACGGGCACGTACCCAGAAATATCCGGTGGTAGAGTCGGCCCCCCCCCCGCCGCTTGGATATTTTGCTTCCACTTGTAGAAAAATTAAAATGTTGAAAGAAAAAAGAAAATACAAGTGATTGGTGACGTGTGGCCAATCAGAGAAGAGGTATTGATATACACATGGCAATGAAACGTGGCAATATGTTGTATCAGGAATATATCTCGTTTTGATTTGTTTTTGTTTTTGTTTTTCTGTTTTTATTTTTCAATTTTTTGCATATCGACCACCTGCGCCATGATCTGGTGCGGGGTCCACCTAACCCATATGATGATGATGATGATGATGATATTCAACTGTAATATGCATATATTGCATGCTCCCTGCAAGTTCCGTGGGGGTTTTTATATGTATCTAATATTCCGTTTGTTTCATGAAATTAATTTTTTTTAAATAATATATATTTTTTTTGATGTTTAAAACACACTTAAAAATATTAATTTTTTATTTATAAAATTATAATAACATTTAATATAATATAAGTTATTAAATTAATTGCATGATAATTCAGTGATCATTTCATAATTCAGGTAATCAAAAATTGAAATTATAACGGTCTCAACGAGCAAAAATAAGAAAAACAAAATTGATGTGATATGGAATAAAGTTTTGCGTTGAGCAATAATTCGTAGCAAATATGGTTATTTTAGTTGAGAAATTGACTATGGAACAAAAGAACAATCTAGAACAATACAACGAAATAAAAGCAATATAATAAGACGAATGTCGGTTGCCACTCGACGGATGACCAATCACCATTTGCCAAATCGGATGAGTCGGTCGGTACCCAATGCCAAAGTTGGTAAATATAATTAACATAATAACTGATAAAAAAAGGTTACAATAATTAAGCAAGAAAAAATTCCAATCACTTCTCTCTTCCACATTAATGAACTCTTAAAACCCCTTTCACGTGTTGGAGATTCGGAGATGTGTTCTTTTGTTTACCGTACACGTGTCGAAGAGAAACCGTGGTCGGCCCACCCCTAGGTGGGTCCGTGGACTAAGATCACTTTGAAAAGCAATGGACGGCTAGTAAGATAATTACATGCTGACTGAGCTTCCATAAACTAGAAGTAGTGACGACTTATAAAAATAAATAAATAAAGAAGTGAACTATTTCATTGGGCCTTGAGCCCAACTGTCAAGCAAAGCACATGAAATCGATAGCAATTGCATAACGTGCAGAACTTTAATCCCTTGTTTGGATAGGAGTTTTTAACGGCTTGACAGCATTTTTTTAGGTTAAAAAAAAAAAAATCCTCACAAGTTACTTAAAAAGTTAATTCCAATGATATAATAAGATTTTGAAAATTTAAAAACTTTTCAAACTTCTATTCTCTAGACCCATCAATTTGATGGATTGAGAAAATAAGTTTCTTTTTACTTTATTATTTTAAAATAAAACTAGAAAAAAAAAATTCAAAAGTGTATCCGAGATACTGACACCTTTATAGCACTCAACTTTATTAAGACTTCTATACGTAAATTTATTAATGAAAAGAAAAATGATACAAATAGAACAACCGAAAAAATTAAGCAAACTTATAGTTTGCTCTCTTTTGTTCGTCTAGGTTAACTTAAACAGAACAACCGAGAAAACTAAGCAAACTTATAGTTTTCTGTCTTTTGTTCATCTGGGCTAACTTAGACATGATAAAATTGTGGAGGTTGAACCACCGCATACTATGGTACCCGAAGCATACAATAAATTATGGAGTTTCATCTAGGCTAACCGAAACATCTCAATAAAGCTGACACTTTTATAGCACCCAAGTTCATTAAGACTCCCTAAGTAAATTTGTTAATGAAAAGAAAAATGATATAGCCAGAATAAGAAAACTAAGCAAACTTATAGTTTTTTCTCCCTTGTTTAACCAAGACATGATAAAATTGTGGAGTTTGAACCACCACATACTACTGTCTTAGATTTCCAGCTTCTTTAGCAAGCCTATTGACAACATGATTTGCTTCCCGAAAAACATGTGTTATCACAAGCGGTAGCTGGGAAGCAATCGCTAAACAACGAGACCAATCAGCAAGTAATTTCCATGGAACATCTAAACTCTTCAACCGAAACATGTGAAGCGCATAAGTGGAGTCAGTCTCCAACCAAAGATTGTTCCAGCCATAAAAACAAGCTGTATCAACAGCACACATGGTTGCCTGAAGTTCAGCTTTGAAGGTATGAGAAATACCCAATGCCCTTGACATAGCCTCTATGAGATCTGAAAACTCCTCCCGCACCAGCTAAGTCTGGAGCATCGAGAGTTGAACCATCAATAATCACCTTTAACCAACGATAAGAGGGAGGTCACCAAGTGACGGGAATAATAGAAGGGGCTGCACTAAGGCGCAGCTGGATGTTGAACCGCCCTAAGACAAGAAGATCATCTTGTGAATTATAAGCAGATCCAATTGTAAACCAATCACATTCTTTCATCGCTTTGAAAATGAATCGTAAAGAACTAAAGATTGGATTGGAAACGTCTTCAAATGCCAATTGGTTCCTAGCATACCAAATGGACCAAAATCCCGCAACAATAGCAAAAATAAATAGAGGTCGTACCTGAGTACTAAACCGCACCTTATAAACTTTCTCTAACAAGTCAAGGACTAAGAAAGCAGTAAGAATAACAACTCCAAAAGAATCACCAATTGCAGTCCAAATCGAAACAGCAAAGGGGCACGAAATAAAGAGATGATCAATACTTTCAAAAGCAGCACGACATAATCTGCAAGCCGAAGTAATAACCATGCCTCTGTTACGGAGGTTATCATCCGTAGAAACCTTATTATGGAAGATTTTAGCCGAGAATAGAACGAGCTGGTGGAATGTAATTCTTTCAAATGTCACGACTCCAGTCAAAGGAATTGTAGTGTCTACGAAGGTGTTCATAGGCAGTCTAACATGAAACCTTCTCATTCAAAGAATTTTTCCAGATTAATGTATCACTATCCAAACAAGTATGCGGAACTTGTTCAATTTCCTTGAAAAGAGAAGGAAAAGCTAGAGCAAGACAAGGATGAATATACCATTGATTGTTGATAAAGAAGTCGGAAGCTAGAGCAAGACAAGGATGAATGTACCATTGATTGTTGATAAAGAAGTCGGACACTAAACCTGAAAGAAACTTGCGCCGATGCAAATGAACATCTAGTTTAGAGGCTAGAAAATCACCTAGCCAGTTATTTAATTTTAACCATTTTAACTTTCTTGACTTATTTTATTTTTATAAATCCTATTTAACTTTCTTCTTAAACTCTTTATATCTAGAAGATATTTTAAAATAAAATTTCATAAAATCTTATATTCTAACCAAACAAAATATAATATAAACTATATCTTACCTTATATTATTCCCATATAAGATAAATTTAAATTATTAACTTTATTTCACCAAACTTTTTCTTACTATATTTTAAAAAATTTTACCTTACCTTACCGTAATCCATTTTCCCAAACAGACTTAAGGGTTTTGGTTGCTAGAATCTCAAGGAAAAGTAATTAAATAATGTTAAATTTCAAAAGTTGGTTTGCACATACATATCCCGAAAAAATTTATATTCTTGTACTATAGATTTCGCACTTTCTTTTCCATGCCTTGATAAATATAGTCTTAAGTAATGTGATATATATATATATATATATACACACACACTAAATTAAAACTTATATATTTATTTAATACAATGCTAATCAAAATTAAGAATATAGGTTATTATTCAATTTTAATCAAAATGATTATTGAACTGTAAAACTGTAGTATTTTCTTGGTTTAGTTAATAATTAGATCATTTTAATTTTTTAAATTTATATTATTATAGACTATATATTTGAATTATTAGTATTTTATATTTATTAAACATTTTTTAAGATAAGAGAATAATTATTTAGTACTGTTAAATAATATTTATATTTCATAGAAGATTAATAATCATAATAAATTTATAATTATTTAATATTTTTAAATAATATTCACTAATTACATTATAATATTACAGTATTTTTATAATATTATATATTAATTTTAATTATAAATTATTTTAATTAATATTATTTAATAATATAATATTGTATATTATAATTCTATTTTATATTGAATTGATTACTATGATAAATTCATTATAAAAGACTTTTTTGCATAGATTAATTGAATAAAATGTGCAATTGAATTAAGGGCATAATAGCAATCTAGGTTAATTTATTTGAACAATTTTATGTATAAACCAAATATACTAATTTTGAATTCTTCAAAAATTTTATATACAAACAAACACAAAAATTTTAAATTCTTGAAATTACTTATCTAAAAATTTACTTTTTTTAAAAAATAATTTTAAATATAAATATTAAATTTTAGTAACCAAATGCCCCTAAGAAGTCTTACACAAGCGGGTCTCATACAATGATTTGAAAATACTGTCAATCGGTTTAGTTTAAATCTATTTTTAAAATTTAAATATTATTAATATATTTCTATTTTATGATTTTTTATTTTAAAATTATTTTAATAATATTTTAATATATTTTTTATTTTAACCAATTCTTTTTTAAGAGTATTAATCAACCTAATTCTTAAAAATACTGATCTCAAGTCAATATAACAAACTACTTAACTCGATTAGAAAAATCAAGACTCCATGATTTTGACTTAAAGCAGTATTAGAATACTTGTACAAGTGAGATTAAAATATTTAGAAGACAGATTATTTTAATTTTTGGGTTAGGACAATAATACTTGTTTGATTAATAATAATATCATTATTATCATTATATTTGGACTCATAAATGGAAAGCTCATAGCTTATGAGTCCATTATCTCAGAAGGAGATAGTGAAAACAGACGTGAGAGAGTGAGAATAAAAAAATGGCAATTGGATGAGATGGGATAGGCTTCTTAACCTGTGATGTGGAAACTGGATGAACAATTACTACGAGAAGCTCTATCACAAAAGCATGTGACAAATGATACAGGACATCGACGACAATCCTCAATCAATCAATTTCGCTTTTTTCTTTACATTATTTTTAATTAAAGCATCTTTTCAATTACTGTTCATGTTTATTTGCAAGCTTATCTATTAGAAACTGATGAACGTATAACTGTGAATATTATTGATGTTGATGTTAAAAAAAAGAATATTATTGGCATTTAAATTTTTTCGATTTTGATCGATTTTTAATATTAAACCAAATTAGAACACTAGTTAATTCTTTATTTTATTAATTCAATTAGTCCAGTCCGATTCTAAGAATATTGTTTTTCACCAAGAATGTACAATAATTAAAAATAAATGTAGAAATTATGAAAATATAAAAGTAAAGAGGACAAAATATATATATATATATAGAGAGAGAGAGATTGAATACCATAAATTTTATATTTATAAAAATTATGAACAATAATGACTCGCTAATCTAATATAGCTAGAGATATTAATAAAGTACAAAATCTCTATTTCATGTGACAATCCATGCAATGTTATAATGACTCGCTAATCTAATACAACTAGAGATAATAATAGAGCACAAAATCTCTATTTCATGTCAGAATATATACAATGTTATATATATATATATATATATAGAGTCTATTGATAAAAAAAATTCATTTAGATGAATTTTACAAATTCTATTAATTGTATATTCTTTGGATATTTAAGAAATATTCTATATTATGAAATTTTTTTATATATTTTATCTTTTGAATAAATATTGAACATAATCAAAATACGTGTGCAATACATATGCTAAAAAAAATTAAATTAAAGTTTTTAAATAGACTTAAATTATTAATTCTAAAGTCAATATAAGTGTATAATCTCTATTAAACTTACCTTAATTTATATATATATATATA
>CATIWR010108694.1:0-59805 GCA_949677035.1 Omphalea diandra
ATAACGGCATTATAGAATTCATCAAACGTATATCATCAAGATCAATAGTAAGCTAGTTGGGAAATATTAATATAGGAAATTTAGTGCTTTTTTTTTTTTTTTTTTTTTTTTTGAGAATAGGGATTTAAGTGCTTGATTTTACTTTAATTTTGCTGCAGAAAATTGAGGCCAAAGATGACATTTACGTTGTTTTTAGAGATATTTGTGCTGTCTCTGCTAGGGTATGTACTATTCATGGAAAGAGTTCTGTTTCTGCAAGAAAGGGAAATTAAAGAACTCACAGTTTGCTCTTCTGATGAAAACCAGGGCTAGCTTGACACTTAACATGTACTACGCAAGTTTGAAATACACATCTCCTACCTTCATTACAGCAGTGACCAACGCCATTCCTGCCATAACTTTTGTATTTGCGATTATACTCAGGTGGAGACTCGAAGACTTGACTGTATATTAACTCTGCGAGACAAGAAATCACTTGTGTCGTAATTCTTGTAGGTTGGAGGCTGTTGATGTAAGGAATTCTCGAGGGATAGCTAAAATCGTCGGAACCTTAGTATCTTTAGCAGGGGCCATGATAGTGGCCTTTTACAAGGGACCTGAGTTGCAAAGCTTGCAGGGTGCTCCAATTCACATCACAACTAATCCTGATCGACAAAACTGGATAAAGGGATCATTGCTACTAGCTGCAAGCTGCGTAACATGGTCCATGTGGTTCATTATGCAGGTGATGAACTAATTAAGACACTCTTTTGCATAAGAAACCAAAATTGCAGAACAGCTTGAGCATGAAATTATATACATTTTGTAATATGATGCTTGCCTTTAGGTGTATACATTGAAAAAATATCCTGCACAACTATCGCTGACTGCTTGGATAAACTTTCTTGGGGGGGCACAATCAGCTGTGTTCGCCTTGTTTATACAACACAAACTGGAAGCATGGCATCTCACATTCAACATCAACTTCTGGTGCATTGTATATGCTGTAAGTACATGAATGAACTGCATTCATGTGATCTAACTATATTAAGTAGCAACAAGTCATAGGGTAAATAATATATGGCATGAATGATGAATTGCAGGGAGTTGCGAGTTGTCCTTTAGCCGTCTTCCTTCAACTGTGGTGCACAAAACTGAAAGGGCCAGTCTTTGTAACCATGTTTTGCCCTCTTTCAACAGTAATGGTAGCAATTCTGGCTTACTTTTTCTTCGGCGAAGAATTGCGAATGGGCAGGTAAAATTGTAGTTCTGCTTTGCATGTTTGTTCACAAATGCTGCCTATACTCCTAATTCATCTTTGGCTTCTGCAGCTTGCTGGGAGGAGCCATTGTTATTATTGGACTCTACGTGCTGTTGTTAGGGAAAGAAGTTGATCAAGATCAGTCCAAGTCCCAACAGCAATCATTTAAAACTTGTGATGAGGAAAAAGGACCCCAAGTTGTAGATTGAATCTTCACCAGGAAAAGAAGTAGCTCAGCCAGGTCTTACGAAATAACCTGCATCATGAGAGTAATGTAAGAAAACGCATTTAAACCTCAAGATTGGCAATGATATAAGAATTCAGAGAACTTGTTAAAATGAATAAACACATTTTTGTTGTTATATTTTACAATTCCCTCACGCAGAAAAAGCAAGTTTATGATCAAATGATCTAGTTGTTGAATTCAACAAACATTTTTATATATGCATCAACATGGATGTTGAACCTTGTCTGGACAAGACATCCACTGAAATCTAAGTAAACAGAATCAATCATCCTATTCCTTTTACCATAAGGGAATATATATGATGAAATGCATCAGGCATGTAATGACTCAGAAGTCCAAAGACAATTTTCCATCACAAACTATAAATTGTATGAGTAGAATACGAATAAAATCAACAATAGCCACTTCTAAACTAATTAACTACTGAAGCCTAGGACTGCAAATCAACTAAGTCGTTTGGACGAAAAATAACTAATTACAAACTTCTTGACAGCTGTACAAATGGTTCCAAGTTTAATTTTGAAGTTAGTTTAGTAAATAAGTAAACTTGAGCAAAGGCCAGTTCAGCTTGTTTAATGTCAATTCTAATATTTTCAATTATAACACTTAAATTATATATTTTATTATATCATAACTAAAAAAAATAATAAATAATATTTATTAAAATATATAAACAAATATTATAAATTTAATAACTTTATGAAAAATTTTAAATATAATTAACGTTATTAAGCAAGACTTAAGCTCTATTAGTCACATAAACTATGAATAAAGTGAAATCCAACTCGGCTTGAATTGTTGCAGCCCATTAAAATCATCATCCAGTCAATACTTTGTGAAATAAACTATTACATTCAGATATGATATGCTTGCGGACATAAGAAAACATAGCAATCACCAAAAAGGATTGGGCACTTCACTATCTTGCCATTTTGTTAGTGCAATAAACTACCAACATCTCAAGTACCTAAACTTTTCTATGAACATTGGTTAAATACAAGACAAAATTAAACTTCTGGGATTAGCCCAACAAATAGAGAAAAAAAAAAAAATACAAGATGTGTTTTCACAGTAATTTGAAGAAGCTTTCCAGTCACTTTGCTTCTTCAAGATGCGCACGAATGGTTTGAGGGCTTGACATTTTGTTAATGCTGCAAAATAGGCAAAATATGATGTCAAGCAACTTAAAGAAGCCTTATTTCATCTTCAGAATGTAATTTATGTGAATTTTCTTGTTAGCTACCATCAGATAAATTTAGCACAATCATTTCAAGAATAAGAACTGGTACTTACCAAAAGAGCAAATCTCCACTAGACGCCAATTTCTCAGAAATCCACTCAGGAGCAAGTTCAAGCAGCAAATTTAGCTGGTCTTCAACTTCTCCTGTCAACACTAGGCATAATGAGTTAAGCTTAGCCCATGCTTCCTACATCTAGAAGATAATTTAGACTGGATATTATATGCTTACTTCTATCAACAATATCAGAATGGCCTGCAATTATCTTGTGTATGAGCTCTTCTTTCGTGATAGCCGATTGTTTTATTGACTGAAACAAGAAATGAATCAAGTTGAAGAGCTTAGACTGGCAAGCAATCATCTGCCGCCATCTCTTTGCTTGTGAGATAGCTGGATCTTGCTCTTCTTGGGCCTTTCTTTCTTTTTCTCTTATCTGCAAAAAGAAAGAGACAACTGATTATGTGATGCACTTAATTAATTCTGCTTCTAATTCTTCTGATAAGTGCATAAGCATTTGCTCATCTCTGATCCAACAATTCATATCAATGTTGCAGTGATTACAACCTTGTCTCAGAGTACTTCCTAGTACAGGTTGCACGACAACATCTTTGTCAAATAATGAACAAGAAAATTGCACCAGACAATAGCATAGTTGCAAAATACTCCCATCAATCTGGAGCAAAATTTAATTCTGATTTCCATAGTAATAGCAGCCGTTGCAATATTAAATCTTGCTAGAAAATACTGATGATAACTCCCGGTTGAACCAGAAGCAGGAGGCAGACTATAATAAGGAATTGAAAGAAAATTCACTGACAGAAGAAAGGGAGATATCACATTCACAATCATAGATAGAACTAAGAAACATCAATAGCTTGAAAAGTGCATGCACTGGGAAAGAAGAGGAACATTGGAAACCCAAGATAGGCTTACCGATTGCAGAAGACTCTCAGGAAGAATATTCAAAATATCATCATCATCAGCTGATACATCCCCCAGATCTTTAGGTTCATCCTCAACATTTTTCACAGGAGTTCCAAATTTCAAGGACCTGCCCCTAAGTGATCGTCGAACTAGCTTATCAGCCAAGCTGGTGGGATGATCATCTGGGGTAGTATAACATCTTTTTGGTGGATGTAATATGCAGGTGTTGTAGATATTATTGTAGCAGAAGATGACGCCAGTTTCACAGGAGTTGACTGGGAGATTCCTGAAGAGCCTATCGCTTTGCAAGGACTTCCAGGGAGACAAGGCATAGGCACACCAGCTGAAGAATCACTTGGTGAACAAATTTCACCAGTGGTTAGTTTGGATGACACTCTAGTTAGGGATGGAGCAGAAGCACTAGTTTCCTTATTAGAGGGGATTTTGTTAAGGCATGGCTCTGGAATTGGGGAAACTGATTGTTGGAATTCAGTTTTTGGAGTTTTCTGGGAGGACCGTCTCCTGAAAGAATGTGAGAAATGAGAAGCTGCTGCCGCTTGCTGCTGTTCAAGTGCTTCAGTCTCCACAATCAATGAGTTCTGGCTTTGGCCTACACGTGCATCAGTTGATGTTTGGAAAGGAGACAATGTGGTGGGGGCTTTGGTCATGCCTATATTGAGATCTTGCTTTGATATATTAAATGGCTCCGGCAGCATTTCCTCTGGAATTTCATCACCCTGAATGCAGTAGATGCATTATTTAGGCCAAAGCATTTAGAAGTGAAAGTAAGCTAAACAAGTAATCTGCAGATCCTATGCACAAGGAAATTAAAGGATAAGAGCTATATGATCATTTGTTAAGAAAAACCCCAGCAAGGGATCAATCATAAATATTTTTTTAAATAACATTCCAATTAGTTGCCCTGCTCACTGCAATGTACTTGGTTGAGACGAACTATCAGTTTACTGCACATTTGAAATATAAAATTTTGAAAATGAAGCAAATCCTAAAATTTCAATTTCCTTATGGAAATTCACCATAACATCATAAAACTAGATAATACTTTCAACTTCAACAAGAGCTGAGAGTGGAACAATGTTAAAACAATATCTCTAAGAACTATGAGCCACACCATTCCAACACTCGATACCGCAACAAACTTGCAATTTGACTAACATCACAAATGAATTCTAACTCAAACTTCTAACATAAAAATAACAAAGGCTTATAAATATAAAGCTTAAACTAAGCACAAAAAAAATACAAAAGGCATCAGTAAACAAGCATTATCCGAGGGTGGGCTTTATAAAAATCTGCAAGCCGTGCCCGGAAAGCCTTCCTCAAACAGAGGTTCTTACTTTCTGTTTTCAAATTCCCATCACATTCGGTAGCATCGACATTTAAAGTTAGATGAAGATCATGTTTCATACAACTTGTTCTCTCATCAAAAGTCAGCACCCTATTAATTTCAATCGCCTCAGGCAAAACATACTTCAATTGAGCCAAATGTCGATGAGAAAATCTCCTATAAACAACAACAAATGAGTTAAAATTACATCAATCAATCATTACTAGATAACCAATGAAACCAAGCAACTATCTAAGCAATTACCTGTCTGTTAAAGACTCAATTTTTGGGCTACTGTTAGTGAAAGCAGACATTGAACCCTTCAATCTCAACAGCCTAATCGAACTATCTAAACTATCAAAAAACTCACCCAGCATCTCATACTTGCCATAAAAAAAAAAAAAACCGATTAAGAAATAAAAAAAATACAGTTAAGAAAATAAAAAAAAAAAAAATCGCACCTTTACCACATGAACAATATTTTATAACTAAAATAACAAGTAAAATTTAATTTTATAGGTTTTTTATTTAAAAATCGCACTGTTTTTAAAAAACAAATTTTAAATGAAAATCCATTTTTATATTCAACTTTACAACATTACCAACTTTTTTATATCAAAAATAACAAGAAAATATATCAAAATTTCTTTAAATTTTCTTGAATCATGGACTCAAAAAATAACATTTTTTTTCCTTATAAAACCAAAATTTTAATGAAAACGCATTTACAAACATAAAATCCTAGTCCTCATCCCAAGTGGGTTTTGTTTATACTCCTGATCTGACCAGAATTTCTAATTCTTACTTGTCTGGAATCTTAACCGCAACAGCATCCCTTGCCTTGTGCGACTCTCCGTCGCCTGTAGATTCCGCAGCCCAGATTTGCGCTGACTTGACAATAGTCTGAGAGCTATTATTACAATAGGGTCCATCTCGATTCCCCTGAGCGATCTTTCGTACCTCGTTTACCGATAGAGCCACGCGGCGGTTGCGCTGGCGGGGAGGGGGCTCCGCCGGCGTCGGGTTTTGGTGGAGATCGGGTTAGAAGCAGCAGCAACAGCAGATTTCGATTGAGGGGTGGATTGGAGGAGTGGTTTCTTCGATTTCGGGGTGAAAGTGGGCTCCATTGAAATGCGACGAGCTCATTCTTTCTCTTTTCCGAGTGGAGAGAGATCTGGTTGATACAGAAAGGGAGTAAAGAGTTGGATTCTGGCGGGAATGCTGAGCTGGAGCTTTGCCCGTCATTTCCCGCCAAATCGAGACGTTGGCTCCCGCGGTTTTTCTTATTGGGCCGTAGCCCATGCTGGTTAGTAGTGTTATATGGGTCGAAACCCAATTTGGATTTGGATAACCAGCCTGATAATTTGGAGGCAACTTTTGTTTCTTCTTGGAATTTGCTTTCCAACTTCGCTTTTGCTATCGTTTGTTTCGCAAAATATATTTTTTAAAAAATATTTTTTATATTTTATATATTTTAAAAAATTAATTAATAAAAAATATTTTTTAATTAAAAATTAAATTTTTTTAAAAAATAATTTTATTAAATTTATCTAAATAACAAATAAATCATATATACAATAATATATATTATTACTGAACATTTTTAACTATCGACATTTATTATCAATCATCATTAGCGAGTAATGATCATCAAGATATATAAAATAAAAAAATTAATTTTTAATATATTTTTCTTATATTAGATAATAAATAGTATAAATATAAAATATTTATATTTTAAATTTTATTATAAAGAATTTATAATTTATAAAAAATTTATTATAAAATATTTTATAATTATAAAAATAATATTTTTTTATAATATATTTAAAACATCAAAAAATATATTACTTAAAAAATATTTTTTAAAATAATAGTTTTTATATAGATTATTTTTTATAAAATAAATGAACTTTAATTATGAAAAATATTTTAAACTTTAAGGTATTTTTAAATTCATAATAAACTTTATTTTTTATAAAAAATATTTATTATTTAATATGGCTTGCAAGTCTACTTTATATTTGGGTTATATACCATAACTCTTTAAATTTTATTATATTATACTTATTTAGTCCTCTTTTTTTTAACTATATTAAAAGATTTTTATATTTTAATTCTGTTAATATTTTTATTTTTTTATTAAATTAATTTAAAATGATTATAAGGTCTTTCATTTTAAATTAAATTTACAAAAACACCAAATAAAAAATAAGGATCAAAATCAAAACCCAAAAAAAGTTAAATTCGTCGTTTCTTAGACTTATGAACAATCTAAATTCATCTTCAATAAAAAACGAACAAAACCAAAGCCCAGAAAATCAAAACTTAAACCTTACTCTCCAGCTGAATCAAAAATCAAAACGTTTCATCATCAATCAACATAACCTAACCCACCCAACGCGCTAGCCACGAGAGCCGACCTCACCCCTCTCGATGCCTTGCACACAACTCTCGTCCCAAGCCCCGCAGCCACACTGCTTCAGACATCATCCCTTTCCGTAACCGCCGCCACCCCCCTGTCCATCCTTGCATAGATTAAATCACCACCCTGATGCGATTCCCCCATAGCCAACCTGTATGGCCTGATGAAGCAGAGGAATTATCAGTTTAGCCAAACACCTCCTTATCAGGAATAGCTTTAAGATCATAATCTGAGTCATCGAAAACCAATCTTTGACTATGCTTGTTTGATTTCATCTGACAATGATAGCCGCTGAAATCAAGTGGATGAGGAGTGAAAAAAGAATCAGCGTCAATGGAGTTGAAATTGAGATTTGGGTTGGGATTCAATCCTGTATTGTCCAGGGCAAGGGTTTTAGGCACCTTTCAAAGAAAGGAAGTTTCTGTTCCCTTAGTTGTTATTCTTCTACCCATCTTGATCAAAAGCCCCTTCTTTCCTTGTTCTAAGGCAGCGACTGAGCCAAGGAGAGGAATCATCGATGTTCTTGCTCTTCTTCAATCTTCTTAAATGATGTTTGTTGTTTGCAATTTTGTGATTTTGCTGTCAGACACTAATTTTAGATTTTCTTTTTCTTTTGGGTTTGATTGATTCATATGATATTTATGCCATGGTGAGATGATGACGAGAGAGCTGACAAATTAGTGTTTTGTTGAATAAGGGTGTTTTTAGTTTTTAAATAAATTATTCAGTTATTATTTTAATTTTTTTTAATCCATTAATTAAAAAAACTTTTAAAAAATGGACGAAATCCTAATATAACAAGTCAAAATAAAAGAATCTTTTAATATAATTTTAAAAATAAAAATTAAATAATATAATAGAATAAAACATAGAAAATTAGCATACTAAACCATCAATCTTCTCATAAAGCAAATAAGATTCACATCAATTGATCAGATATTTAGCGATAAAAAGAAATAATAATGATAGACAAAATTCATTTGATTTTGCAGTAAAAATAAATAAAATTTAAAAAAGATAAATATAAAAATTAAAAATTATTAAAATATAATAATTTTAATAAAAATATATTTTATAATTAGTAAACTTTTATTTTTAATGATCAAAATCTAATTACAGAATAAAATTTGCGAGTAAAATTAAAGTTTTAATATGTTTTTATTAAAGTAAAATATATTAAATTTGAAAATGTGTGTAAATTTAAAATTTTTTAAATAATTAAGTCCTATAACTTATTTTTATGACCCTTGTGTACTTTCTAAAAAGAATTGCCTTTTATTTTTAAATGATTGATAAATAGGTTACCCCACTCACAAATAATGTGTTACTTTAGTTGATACTATAATCTAAAATTTACCAATCCAAGAAATATATCTATGCCACACTAGAGTATGTAAAGAATAATACAAATTGATTGTGATAAAATAAATTTAATATTTTCTAATCTTAATTGATTGTTTTATATTTAATTAAATTATAATAACTTTGATAACATTACATGTCAAAACTGTTTTCATATATCCTTTTACTACAATATTTAGAAAATAAAATATTCAAGCATTCATTAGTTATTTCTCCACCTCCTTCTCTCCCTCTCTCTCTCTCTTTAAGTTATGGAATATAGTGACTATAATATAATGAAAATATAAAGTTAAATATATTTTTTTAGATTTAAAATAGTATCAAATTATTAGGCAGGCAACAATAAGTAATCTAAAAATTTAAGAAGACATAAATAAATAACAAAAATTTTAGAATATTTTATTTTTTATTCTTTAACTGTGAAGTAGTCCTGGATTTATATATATTGACAGTGAATTTTCCTTCTAGCAAATATATAAGTCATAATATTTTATCTATGCATTAAAAATATCTGATGAATAACAATTTAAAAAAGAAAAAAATGATTTTGATTCTTAAAATTTAATTCAAAATATTATATCTCAAATGATTAAAATACTAAATACACTAGTTAATGTCAAAGTAATTTTTCAATTGAGAGATTTTGAAATGAAATTTTAATTGAAGTTTAATTAAGAAAAGATAAAAATTCAAATAGCTATATAAAATGTATGAATATAAAATTTTTAATAATTTTAACATGTTTTGTAAATTTCATAATGTTATTTTAATATTTTAAAAATTACAGTAGATCAATCAATCAAATTGATGAACTAAATCAATTACGTTCAATTTAATTCAAATGAATTTTTAATGTTATTTTTTATTTTTAATTATTATAATTATATTTATATTTTAATATTTTATAAAAATTATTTTTATAATACTTTTTAATTTATTTATTATTTAATCGGATCTCAAAAAGATTGGATGTTAAAAATATTGTATTATTTTTATAATATTTTTTAATTTTCAACCCTTTAGTTAATGTAATTTTATTTTTCAAAAAAAAAAAAATAATAAACAATATATTTTGGAACTCCACGTTTCCCTTTGAATATAAACTTGACAAACAACCCTTGCGCAGAGGAAAAAAAGAAAAAGAAAAAGAAAAGAATTCTTTCTTCTCTACTCCTACATAGACAATACAAATTCTTAAAATATCCTCTTCCGTTCACGCAACCGAACAGCCCTCCTTTCTTTCCTTCTCTTCTTCTCTCTTCGGTTTCTGTTTGATTAATTTTTATCAATTACTCATCCCTTTAACTTCTCTTGTCAAACATAAAGATTTCCATCTTTATATTTGTATCTGCCCACCATCGTCCCTTTACTTTCTTCTTTTCGACTTCAACTGCAATTAATCGAACTGGGTATCACTTAATTGTTACCTTCTTATGTTTCAAGGCTTTTTCTCTTAGCTGGTCGCAGGTAATTTCGCCATTTTTGTCGCTTATGAATTTGGATACTATTTGGTATTTTTCTTTCCTGCTGTATCATACAGAACAATGCTACTTTTTTTTTTTTTTGGGTTTTTTAAGATATTTATGAAATTGGGGTTTGAATTTTGTTCTCGATTTGTGATTGATATGTGCAATTGTGTTTGACTTCTAATTTTACCTCCTCCTTACCATTTTGGGTAATTGTTGTTGCTTTTGAGTTGTAAAGATATATGTGATCAAAGCAAAGATGCAATTTTTGTTATTCTTTTCAAGAAAAGGGAACGAAGAAAATTTGCCCACTTAAATTTACATGGCAATTTGTTCCCTTCTCGGTTTTACCATATATAGAGTTTACGAATTTTTCTGATGTTTGATTAGAGATTTTATTTCAATGTGGTTTCTGAAACTTATCTGATAGCCTATACTGTTGCATTGCATTGACTGGAGTGCAAATTGTAGCTATATCTCGCTCAAACGTTGAGCTTTATTAGTTGAAACATTAGTAGGGGACTTGGGGTCACGCTTGCGTAATTAGTAACAGTTGTTAGAGCAGTGTGCAATGAGTACTTACCTTTTTTTTTTTTTTTTTGTAATATGCCCAATATAACTATCATTCCATTCTTCAACATTCTATCATGATAACTTTACATTCGTTGGCTATGTTTTGAGGAAGTGATAATGATCAATAATCTAACTGTAAAGTGGCTTGCTAAGATATATCTTTTCAGTGATATCGTCTTGGAAGTTTATCCTGATGATTTATGAATAGTAGTCTTCATAGTGAGCGTAATGAACTTAACTTCATAGTTGTTTAGGTACTCGACCCTTCCAAATAGTTGGTTTTTATAAGCCTTCTTGTGATTAGCAAGTGACCACCATGCACAAGATGAATCACTAACTCTCTCTGGAATTTTTTAACATGCAGCCTTTATTTTCATTTGTCTTGATTAAAAGGCATTGGGATGAGAATATATACTCAAAGTATTCCAGTTGGGAAAAGGAGTACAAATGATATTGATTCTCCTAATGGTTACAATGGAAAAAGATGAATGGTGTTTTGTTTTCTATAAAGTCTTCTAGTTGTGGTTAGTGGTTATTCATTAGAGCCTTGAGTTACTTCAAGCTGGTTTGAGAAACATAGTACATGATACTGTTCCTCACTTGAATATTAAATTTGTTTTTAAGCCTGTTGTCTTATTCTGAATAGGTCAGACAAGTCAGTGGTTGTTAATAATGTTTCTGAGAATCTTTATATATATTTTCACTTGGTTTGTTGTTAACAATGTTGATCAACTCCCTTTTACTGCTGCCTTTACAAGTCCTAATTTTTATTGCATCCACAGTAAAACTTGATTGGATTGCAGGAGTTAAGCTTGGAAAGATGAAAGGGTACTCACTTGATAATTTTGTAAACTATATCATTTCTGATTCTCAGATTTCACATTTCTTAAAAAAGATTAACTAGGAATATATTTGAGATGTTAAAGATATAGTATATCATAGTGATACTGTGGTTTAACGATCTTAAACAATGTCAGATTGGCACTTTATTTTATTAATATTTGTAAGAATTAATATTTGGTTTGGACAATAATCATTTACCAATGTGTTCAATTAGATGGTAAATTTGTGCCTTTCAGGTTTAGATTTATTGTTTGTAGCTGCATGCATATTTCACATACCAACTGAGAAATTGAAGGGTAACATAAAATCTAAATGATTTTTTCCCCTCTAGGTGACAATGTCTTGCTTCATGAATAAACTTTTTTGTAGCTGTAGTTTGTATTGGTTTAGTGTAAGTAGTATAGAAATGTTATCAAATCTTTCAAGCTTCTTAATGTTAGTACTTGACTGAAGATACTGCACTTTGTTTGATTTATACATTAGTTTGAGGTGTGCTAATCTTGTTTCTCTCGTTCCCAGAATTTTGCCTTAACAACTTACGCTGTTCGGGGGATGGATTGGTTGTCTTTGCCTACTATCACTGTTTGTGAATGATGTTCAGTAGGCAGAATGCTTCTAATGCTCTCAGCATATTTAAATGGAGATTGCATGGTGAATCAACTTTGACAACAGGCTTGCTTGAGCATGTGCCTCCTGAGATTGAATTGTCTGAATATGGAAGAATCCCAAGTCCTGGTAGTGAAAGTCCTTCAGGGCTCCTTAATGGTGAGAGCTTGAATGTGGAACCAATTGCTGATTTGGACCTTTTCTTTGAAAGGCTATACAGTTACTACTGTGAGAAAGGGCTTTGGTGCATTATTACAAAGTGGATTGTTGAACTTCTGAGTCTAGGTTTCACCATCTGTTTTTCAGGATTTTTCTTATTATATGTTGATTGGAATGGTCTTCGTAATGCTAAATGTGGTATGGATGCTGTTGAATCCGGGATCAAGCCCTGTGATCTTGCTAAAGAAGCTCTTCATCAGCATCCGTTAACCCCTCTAACAATTTCAAAAGCTATTATTGTTGGATATTTGGGATTATTTTCTATCTACTGGATCTTCTGTTTTTTAAGGTTCTTTGCACAATTGAAGGATACATTAAGGATCCGTCACTTCTATTACAACAGGTAGGCTTGATTTGTTCATTGTTCTGTTAAATATTGCTGAAAACGTGGCTTTTACTTTTTATAGAAAACCTTCTTATCTTAGTGACATTGTGGATCTTCCAATGAGCAAATTCATCATCTTTTTGCAGTCTGCATGTTACAGACAACGAAATTCAAACCATGCCATGGGCCACAATTCTTGAAAAGGTTGTACAGTTACAAAGTTCGCAGCAACTCTGTGTGGTCAAGGACCTTTCTGCTCATGATGTGGTTATGCGGCTGATGCGGAAGGAGAACTACTTAATTGGAATGCTGAATAAAGGAGTGCTTTCTTTTCCAATCTCCCCATGGGTTCCAGGTGCTGGTCCAACTGTCAAGTCTGCTTCAAATGGAACAAAGTGCTGTTTAATGCTAACAAAGACCCTTGAATGGACATTAAATTGGTGCATATTGCAGAGCATGTTTGATCGGTATGGTTAATTCACTTGAATATTTGATTATATGTACATTATGTGCACTCTTGCCTGATTGGAATGTATTTTTTGTTGCAGAAATTTTTGTGTTAGGAGGGACTTTATTTCTAATCCTAAAACCTTGCAGAAAAGGCTTATGGTAGTGGGGCTTGCTATGCTTCTCCTATCACCATTCCTGGTCATATTCATGCTGGTGTATCTCTTCCTAAGGCATGCTGAACAGTTTTATAATCATCCAAGCACAGCATCATCTCGAAGATGGTCAAATTTGTCAAAATGGATCTTTAGGGAATTCAATGAGGTATCAGTTGCTTTTGTTCTCTTACTAAGATCATGCGGGTTTTCCTTTCCTGGTGCTGAATTGATATGGGTTGTTATATCTGCATGCTTTCTAAATTTTGATCTATATATATCTATCAAATTTAATGTGCGAAGTGATAGTTGTAGCTATTTATATGCATGATTATTATTGTGAATTAAATTAACAAAATTCTTCATACAGTGAATTTATTTTGGCGGTTAGCATTTTCTTGTTTAAAATTTTCCCACGTCCTTGACATTGTGCTTAACTTGCTTCTTGTGATTCCATTAAAGAGAAGCTGCATCTCATTGAATGTTGCTAATTATTTTGCACATGAAGGCTCCACTTATCTAAGTCTTCTTCCCTCCCTATTTTGCATGGGATAGTAACTTTATTTATCAGGGAAATTTAATTTGTTTGGTACTGTCATGTTCGAGAATATGTTCATTTCTGTGTTGTAGTTTTATTTCAGAAAAACATTTGGGGGTCGGTTTCCTTTTCTATGTACATTTCTCACATATACAACACCCCTGAACCTTGCAATGATTAAAAAAAATGAGTTTTTCTGTTGCAGGTTGACCATTTGTTCAAGCACCGGATCAACGGCAGTATAACGCATGCTTCAAACTATTTGAAGCAGTTCCCATCACCTATTATCTCAATTATTGCCAAGTTCATATCTTTTGTTTCTGGAGGCTTTGCTGCTATCCTGATAATTATTGCATTTCTGGAGGAATCTCTACTAGAGGGCCATGTAATATATTCTCACTTTATTATGCATGCTTTGTCTGATGGTGTGATATTTGCTGGTATCATGTGGTGTTCTATGACATTCATTTTTAAATTCTGTAGATATTTGGTCGCAATTTGTTCTGGTATGCTGCTGTTTTTGGAACTATAACGGCTATCAGCCGAGCTGCAGTTTCAGATGAACTCCTTGTCCTTGATCCAGAAGGGGCTATGTCTATGGTGGTCCAACATACACATTATATGCCAAAGAGATGGCGGGGCAAGGAGAACACTGAGACTGTCCGGATAGAGTTCGAAACCCTATTTCAGGTAATGCTACAGACCTCCACGTGTTGTTTGAGTGATTCACTTGAACAATGCTGAGTCCCCCCACCGCCTTTTCTCTTTCCCTTCCTCTTTTCTCTCTTCTCCGACCACCACATAGTAAAAAGAGCTCTGCTTTCATCTAATTTTGTGATGTAGTATACTGGAATGATGTTACTTGAGGAGATGGCATCAATTTTCCTCACCCCATTTTTGCTTTTATTTGTTGTTCCAAAGGTATGTATCTCATCTTTTTATAGATGTCCATTCTATCATTCTCTTCACATGCATCTGCTAGTTTTTAATTGATGTCCAATGTTATCTTGCAGCGGGTGGATGACATCTTACAATTCATTGCAGATTTCACAGTGGACGTTGAAGGTGTTGGCCATGTTTGCTGGTTAGTCTATTGATTGTTGATATTGATGCATTGCAAACTGTGCACAGCTTTTTTTTGTTCTTAAATGGGCAAGATCTAACCTCTGACTACTAAATTTTTGGCAGTTTCAGTGCTTTTAATTTTCAAAAACATGGCAATGGCAATTATGGTTCACCATATCATACTCAGCGCACGCAAAGGAGCTCTCAGGGCAAGATGGAGAAATCATTTTTAAGGTATGATTCTAGCTGTGTACACTTGTTCATTGTTTTGTTTGTAGAAGAGAATCACTATTCTTCACTTGTGCTGAATTCATATTCGACAAATTTGTGAGAAACTCAATTTATATCATAATCATTAATACATTGAAATAAATGATCAAGAGCTGGTTTAGAATAGTTTCCAATAAGTATGAGATGCCATTGGTGCCTAACAAAAACAAAGTGACTCGTATTACATTGGCCAATTTATAGGCAATTATAACATAACTATGTCTTTGTGCTGCTAGACTCCATTTGATGCACTCTGAAATCATTATTTCCATAATGACATAATTATTCATAAGTTACGTGTCAAGCTTATGATTATGTGGCTACAATATCTTAATTCTGTAATCAACAGCATCCGCTATTCATTACTTCCACAGTTATTATAGGTTTGGATCAGTTTATGATTTTGAGCACATGTGGCACCCAAATATTTTCTTTATCGTAAACTTGGATAAGCTTCTTCAGGTTACTAGGTAGTAGTTTCTTTAAACTATTTCTTACTGTTGCTAGCTTTACTACTGTTATACAATTCTCTTCATTGCAGCTTTCAGAGCAGTTACCCTTCGTGGGAACCAAATGCTCAGGGAAAGCAATTCTTGTCAAATCTTAGAAATTTCAGGGAGCAAAAGTTGCAAGGCTATGGAATTAGACATGCATATTCTTCTCCTAGAATGTGGCAACAAAGCCCCAATTTGAGAGGCCCCGGAAATAAAAATAGCCCCTTTTCTAGGGAAATGCCACATGGTACTCCTGGCATTCATTTGGGTTCTTTGTGGCTAATTGATGAAGATCAAAAGAATCACCCATATCTTGTTGATTGGTACTATACCTCCCAACCTCATTCTTCAACCAATTGTACAAGAGACACTCCAACAGTACCATTCAGAATGGCTGAGCAAAATCCTGAAGATTATTGTTGGATGCCATCCAACACACAAAATAAGGCAAGATATGATGATGAACATTGGCATCACTATAATGAAGATCGAATACAGTCACACTTGGAGGCTTCCACTTCTACTCCATTCATTCGAGAGAGAATAATTAAGCAACATGATTCTGACAACTTTGCACATTCAACTAGGAGCCATTGGTGGGATAGAAGTGGCCGACCTGGTGCACTGCCAGATACAAGTTTTATTGAGCCTCCTGATTTTAACCGCTTTACTTCAGATAATTACTATGATAAGTTTTCAGAGAGAAGCTTGTTAGAGGAGCAAGAACACCGCTGGGATTGGAGTGCTTCTCACAGGTTGTCGCAGACTACTTATATGGATGATGACCTTGAAGCAGGAGGAAACATAAATCTTCATTTTGATGATATATATAGCAGACCACCGGAGACTCCCACTGAATATCGAGATCATCCAAGCTTTTGAGTTTTGACTGTCAATTACCTCTTTAGTTTGTTAAGAGGGTATTGGTCTTCAAATGTGGGATGCATGCAGGTTTCCGAGAATGGATTGATTTCTTTTATTTGTATAAAAAGGAAACTCTGTATTCTTTGTTGTACATAGATTCATTATGAGGTTAGATTCTGAAGTAGGCCTCAAATCAGTTTAGAAGGTTGTTTAGTCTAAAGTTAGTGTAAGCCTTCTGAAACTGTGAAGACAATTACAATCCATTGATATATTCCAAAGCTGATTCTGTTGATTTTTACGTTTGTTTGTGTTTCGTATTTGTGGGGTTGGTCGAAAGATATTAACTTTGAGTACCTCTTTGAAAGAGGTGAAAGAAGAGAATAAAGGGTTAATTTCGCTTATAAATTATTTTTTAAAGAAAATCATTTAATTTTTAAATTTAAGTTAGGCAATCTGTACAACTAATTTTTAACCTTTTCTAGAGCTGAAAAACTAATTAAAATCACTGAAAATAAAATGTAATAATCTGAAAATGAAAATAAAGAGTCTGAAATAAACGAAGAATTCAAATAAAGCAGATTTTTTGAGTTTTTCAAAAAACATTTAAATAAAAAATCTTATATTGGTTAAGTCTGACTAGCTCTTTGAGGTGGAATCCAATTGTTAAATCCAAAGAGACTTGTCTACTAATTTATCATCATAATTTTTCATTCCAAGAAGGATGTTAGACAAGGTTGATAAGATTGAACTCATAATATCTATGTTTGTATTTACATTTTTATCAATCAAGTTATTGATGTATTTTTTTTTTAGGCTAAAGTACCTAATAAACTCCTGAATTTATTTTAAAGCGACAATAAAATACAAAATGAATTATTTTGTTAAATTTACTTCTGAACTTGTATTATTTCGTCAAATTTACTCATAAATTTATATTATTTCGTCAAAATTACCATTGATCTTATATTATTTTGTCATAAAAGTCCATAATATTAGACAAAATAAACATTTTCATAAAAATTACTTACGATTTTATATTATTTCATCATAAAAGTTAAAATATTGGTTGAAGATGATATTGATTTAAAAATGACAAGTGGACAGAGCGAAAATTATCATTCATCCTCAATATCACCCTCTTGATGGAGAGTATTTTCTTTTTGTCCCTAATTTAGCAAGTACTTTTCGCCTCACAAGAATTTTTTGCAAAATAAATATTTTATTTTTTTTATTATTTTTTAAAAATATAATTTATAATTAGGGCAAAAGTATAATTTTTATCTTGGATTCGCCTCACTCCAAATCATTATTAGTAGTGCTTTTTCCTCGCATTAACAATATTTTTGCACATAATTATACTATTATTTAATCTAATTTTTCTTATATTTGGTACAATTTGATGAGCGAATATAATTATTTCATATGTTTCCTAACCATTATGCATTTTTTTAATATTATTTTTTAATTATCTCATTTTCTCTTAAAAAACTGATTTTATAATTACTAAATTGCGTTTATAACACATACATTCTCCTCAATTAGTATTTTAGATTTTTATTACAAAATAATACAAGATAAGAGATAATATTGATGAAAAAAGTTCATTTTATCTAATATTATAGACTTTTGTAACGAAATAATATAAGATTATGAATAAATTTGATGAAATAATATAAATTTAAGAGTAAATTTAATAAAATAGTTCATTTTGTTATTTATTCTAATTTTTGAACGTTAAGAGATATATTTGATATTTTAGTTTTTTTTTATATAATGTAAGATTATTTGCGTTAGGACTAATGGCACTCGAATCTGCAGCTTCTGCCTTGACAGGATGGTGCTCTGATAAACTGAATTACAATTTTGAGAAAATGCAATAAAATGTCCAACATATATATTCTTGTGATTTCATCCAAACCCTTTCTATTTAGTAGACATAATGGAGCTAAATGAACTATTTTTTATACATATGCTCTTAAAGTAAATGCACTTTTTCTAAGCCCTAAGTTAAATTTTTTTAAAAAAACTTGTTATCTGACCTTGTTAAGAAACTTTTAAAATTAAATAATTTATAAATAAAAATAAATAATTTTATTGGTTTGATTTTAATAGAATACCCATCCTTATCGATGCGTATTAATTGATTTAATAATATATAAAAATAAAAAAATATTATTACAATAATTTTAAAAAATTGAAAAAATATAAATATATTTTAATAATTAAAATATAAAAGTAATATTATAAACCAGTCAGGAATAAATAAAATCAATCACGGATTTAATATTCAGTTTTTCAGCGGTTCATCCGGCTAGTTGGATTCATTTTCAAAACATCGGGGTTCATTACACGTCTACCATTTCCATTAAGTACGAAACAAACGACATCGTTCAACTATCCTTTTCGAACTCCTGCACAGTACAGGACTTTGAGAAACAAGAATCAGAAACCTCCAAAGACTTGGGGGTTTGGAGGGTTTAATTGGACCAACAACAAATGGACATCCAGTTTCACAACCACATCAACAAACGCATCAAAATCAACCAAAAACCACCATGAAAAGAGCTTCAATTTCACTTCTTTATCACCTTACAAGCCGGAAGACCAAATCTATAACTCCTCTTCTTCAAGGAACTTACATTTCTGACACCAAAAGTAATGGCCTAATATTCAAACCTGGCCAATTCCGAGCAAACCCATCTCGAAATATTGACACCCTCGTTGAAAAAACTCCTCACATCTCCTTTAGGCAGAGAAAAATCAAGAAAAGATCGGAACTTTAAGAGGCTATTAAGTGTGCTGGTACAGCTGAGGAGATGCTTCAAGCTTTTAAAGAAATGGAGGTTTCTTTTGATGAGAAAGTGCTTGGTTTGGCTTCATTGAAAATTGGGGTAAAACTTGAACAAGAAGGTGAGGACCCTGAAAAGACTTTATCTTTTGCTTTTAGAGCTTTGAAAGTTCTTGATAAAGATGATAATAATAGACCTTCTTTACTTGTTGCCATGGCTTTGCAATTAATGGGTTCTGCTAATTATAGCTTAAAAGGCTTAATGATAGTTTAGGGTATTTAAATAGAGCTATAATTGAGTACGGGGTAGGCTAGAGGAGGTGGAGACCAGTGATGTGGAACGTATCAAGCCAGTACTGCATGCAGTGCAGCTTGAGTTAGCCAATGTGAAGACAACAATGGGGAGGAGAGAGGAGGCTTTAGAGAATCTAAGAAGTGCTTAGAAATCAAGGAAATGACTTTGGAGAAAGATAGTAAGGAATTAGGTGTGGCAAATAGGGAATTGGCTGAAGCATATGTTGCAGTTTTGAATTTCAAGGAGGCATTGCCATTCGGTTTGAAGGTATTGGAGATACATATGAGTAAACTGGGGAATAATTCAGTGGAGATTGCACAGGATAGGAGGCTTCTTAGTGTCATTTATACTGGGTTGGAGGAGCATGAGGAGGCATTGGAGCAGAATGAATTATCACAGAAGGTTTTGAAGAATTGGGGTCTTAGCTCAGATTTGCTTCGTGCAGAGCTCGATGCTTCAAATATACAGATAGCAATGAGCAGGTATGACGAGGCTATTAATGCTTTGAAGGGTGTTGTTCAGCAGACGGAAAAAGACAGTGAGACTCGAGCATTGGTATTTATTTCTATGGCAAAAGCTCTGTGTAATCTAGAGAAGTTTGCTGACTCAAAGAGGTGTTTGGAGATTGCTTCTGGGATCCTTGACAAGAAAGAAGCAGTTTCTCCAGTTGAAGTTGCCGAGGCTTACTCAGAAATAGCAATGCAGTATGAAACCATGAATGAATTTGAAACAGCAATTTCATTGTTGAAGAGAACACTTTCTTTGCTTGAGAGGCTTCCACAAGAACAGCACTCAGAAGGAAGTGTTTCTGCTAGAATTGGGTGGTTACTCTTGTTGACAGGTAAGGTGCCTCAGGCAATTCCTTACTTGGAGAGTGCTGCTGAAAGGTTAAAAGAGAGCTTTGGTTCTAAGCATTTTGGAGTGGGTTATATTTATAACAATTTAGGGGCAGCATATTTGGAACTGGATAGACCGCAGTCAGCTGCACAGATGTTTGCCGTTGCTAAAGACATCATGGATGTGGCCCTTGGTCCTCACCATGCAGATTCGATTGAAACATGTCAAAATCTCTCGAAAGCATATGGTGCCATGGGAAGGTGAGAATTATTTTTTTTAAGGTTTTGGGTTTCATTCACGCTTGTGGTGTTGAAATTTGAAATTGTTTCATAATTCTGAAATGTTAAATACTTATATACCTGCTGCTCTGTTGCTATGTAATAGTCTAGTCACTTTCTCTTCTGAAGTCTTTGCCATTGGAAACTTATACATGTTTAAGCAGCTTTACATGTCTTGAGAATTGAGCCATGCACATTCACAAAAGCACACAAGAATATACACACTTTCACCTTCATTTGTGTTTTTGGCACCATCATAATGTTAGCTACTTTCTCATAAACTAAAGTTTTAACAGAACCCTAATAGCATACTCATTTTTAGTTGGTTTTTTTCTATTTTTTTTTTTTTTTTGCTAATAATTTTTCTTCCCTCTTCACCTTATTTCCTGCAATCTTCCCATACAAAAACTTTTTTTGCCTTATCATATCTAAAGGTTGTTTTGCGATTGAATCTTTTCCTGTTTCTAATTCTATTCTGAACACTCTATGCAAAAGTTCTGTAGTTGATGCATCGCCTTTTATAGTGCAAGGCTGGGAGGAAAGCAGTCAAGCTTCTGTTTTGTTTTTGCTACTATAATTTTCCATACACATTTTAGGGACAAAAGAACAGATTTGTCTCTGGTTCTTTGAGTATTGAACTTTTCAGCTTCAAAGATCTCTACCTTGAATTTGTTATAATTGCAATGTGCAAATGTTTTTTGTGTTTTCATGTTACATATTTTTGGTTTTTCATAAGCAGCCATTTGACAGCAGTCAATATATATATATATATATATAGTTACACAAATGTCAAGTGTACATGTTTACATTTACCATGGCAGGAATGCAGTGGAAAGAAATTGAGTGGGGCATGAGTTTGTATTGTTTTCTGCTTTTTTTTTTTTCATCAGAATAGAATTATAAAGTTATAATGATTTTTGTTCTTGGATACTGCAGCTTTGCACTTGCAATTGAATTTCAGCAGCGGGTAATCGATGCCTGGGAAGGTCACGGACCAAATGCACAAGACGAACTCATGGAAGCCCAGCGAATTCTTGAACAATTAAAGACAAAAGCTTATGGTGCACCCACAAACCAGCTACCTATAAAAGCTTTGCCCTTGCCTCACAATAGTTCCTCTGGCAGAAGCATGCAGCCTGATATCCCTGACAACCAGAAGCCAACAGGCATAATATGCTAGGATCATATCTCCATATCTTGTTTGGGTTAGTTATTTTCTTTCTTCCCATGTAAGTGAAGAATGTTTCTCATGCCTGTTTTATTGTTTTTCCTTTGTTTATTTAATTTTCATTCTCCTTCATATATACGCAAGTAGCTATAGTTGTGTAAGCTACTCAAATAGATTGATATCCAAATCGTTATTTTTGTAATGCTGAAGCTATTTAGTATTTGATTAGTTCATAGTACAAAGAGTGGAATCATTTGATTTTGTTTTTCAGATAATGATCTCTTGAAAGAGGCACTTATTCTCTAATTTTTTCTAAAAAATTTTTGTTCCGGGTCGAATGTCTTAGTTGCCTGAGAACAAATCCAGTATTCATGGAAATATTTATTTTTGGGGTAGGCAAAATTATGTTTCTTCAATAATGTTGATACAAATGCTAACTCTGACAATACATAATATAGCAGTTTTAGTATACTTCTACATTTTGACGTCTGACTGAGATTCAATGAGCAGATATAACAGTTAAACTCATTTTAGATGTTCCTCTAATGTTTCACATTACTTTGGTTTGCTGAGATTGAAAAAATTCATCTTGCCATGGATGTGCTGCGTATCACATAGAGTTTTAACTTCATTAGGAAATCAAAGTTGGAATAATGCTTGCCAGGCAGGAGTCAACTTCAGGTAATTTAGGAGAGGAAATTATGTTTGGTTGCTCCAACACTTATTGTTAACATTGTATTTCCTGGAATGTCTTGATGATGTTTATGTTGACAAGACTTGTTTCCCATTATGTTTTATGCATAACTTATGTCACTCTATTGTTTTCACTTTCTGTTGATACATTCAATTCAAATTACGAGGAAGAAACTAACTTTAGTTTTTTCCCCTTTCTCTCTCCATTTCTGGACACATGATAGAGCTTTGCTTAAAGAAATAATTCAGTGTCTTAAATCCATAATGAAACTTAGGCAAAAATTATAATTTTTTTCTCTTTACCAATATCAGCATAATTGCTTTAAAGCAAAAAGAGAGTGGTGATCATTCCTTGGAAGGCCTCTTTTTGGTTTTCCCTTATAGTTACTCATTGCTGGGTCCCTCTGCCATGGCTGGCTTCCATAGTATCAGCCCCCTCCACCTGCCCAAATAACATTAGCCCCTTCTGCTCACCCCCATATCCATTCTCTCTCTCTCTCAAAATCTCTGGATGGGGACTATGCAAGAAATCATTCTCATTTATGAATAGGAAGGCACTCAAAAACAGAATTAAAGAAATTCATCAACCTATGATGGTTTAAGCAATGATTCTAGTGCCCATGCTCATACTCCATTCCATGCTGTGTATCATATGAAGGCAAGGTCAACCTACATGTTTTTCATCTGGTCCTGTACTGTAACTATCATCTTTGAAAAATTCCAGCAACCCACCAGAAAATCAAGACTAAACAGAAAGTAATAAATTAAAAACTAAATAATCTCACATCACAACTCGTATTCCATTGGAAAAACTGCTTTTCTGGATGTCCTGTCATGCCCAAAAGGAAAGAAAGATCTTTGAACTCTATTACTAGTTTCTTCGATAGTGCTGCTCCCTCTTTGATTTGTATTTTGTTGAATAATGGCTTGAACAGTTAAATAAAGCTGTTGATCCACTGCAGAATCCAATGAGAAAGATCTCCTTATTGGTTGGATGGAGAACTGATCATCTTTTCCTCTTACATCAATACACTCGTCTCCCATAATCGAAAGATAGTGGCGCTTTCGTGGTTTTAACTTTCCAAGCTTCTGCTCTATTTTTGCTGGTGATCGACTTCTGAGTTGGATCTGAACTTCCCTTGAAACTTCTCTTTCTTGTTGCCTATGAGGTAATAGAACTCCTTCCTCTACTCTGCCCAATTCGATTACAACAAAATCTTCATCACCACCCATCAGGCTCTCACTGTAAGGCTGTGAACCCTGAGGTGAAGAGCTTGGTGCGATGATCTGATCAACAGGATACTTAGTGGTGCCTGAAATGCTTGTTCTGCAAAGTGGGCAGTTGGCATTGCTTTGAAGCCATATGTCAATGCAATCTAAGTGAAATGAGTGGCTGCATTTAGGAAGAACTCTAAGCATATCCTGTTCTTGAAACTCATTTAAACACACCACACAGCCATAGATGCTTCTGTCTTCACCTTCTCCTCTTCTGTACTGAAATGTTGGGATTTCACGAATGACAGATTCATCAAGCCCTCGATTCCACATTGTGGGAGAGAGGGCTATAAATGAATCTTCATCTCGTCTAGCACGCCAGATGGTAACCCACCTTAGCAGACTAATCTGGTGCCAGTTGGAGCAGCATTTGTTAACAAAGATATAGTAGCCAAAAAGCAAGAAAGCTGTGCCCATGATGCTTAGTACAGCAATGGCTAGTATGGGAAAAGCATGGTCTGAAGTAGGTGTTGAAGATGTTTGATAGATAGGATTCTGCTGGGTTTTGAAGACATTGTTATAGTTTTTATGGGTTGCCGCCATATGAAGATGGGGTTGCATGAGGAATGTTAGCTAGATTCTGGAAGTAGAGATAAAAGGGGGTTTGTTGGTTGACTAATGGGTTTTAGTTTTTCCATAGAAAAATCTTGTACACCAAATAAAGAGGAAGTTTGGAGAGAGATCATTGGAAACGTGTAAACTTGTGACAAACGCATGCATGTCTGCCAGTATACAAAATTGAAAGGTTGGAAAGATGGGTGTGGTCTACTAAAAGGCCATTGATGCTACGTGTGGGGGAGCTTCGTGATTCAGTATTTGTTTATTTAATGCCTCATGTTATTACTTTTCATATTTTTCCTCTTACTCAACAGAGGAGCTTACTATCCCTTAAAAAAAAAAGGACCAAGAGTGGAGCTTACAAAACACAGGATATCATGAGCTGTTATAACTGGATTTACAGTTCGCTTTCTCTATCGGGCCAACATCCTTCGTTCTTATATATTCAATTCATAGATAATTCTACTTGTACTAACTGAGAGTATGAATTTTTTTTTTTTTTAAGTGTAACGATAAATTTATTAAATAATTCATTAATTACTCTAAAAATTTATTAAAGACTCAAAGTGATTAATTCATTAATTACTCTAAAAATATTGATAAGGATAAAATAGAAAAAAATAATTAATATTTCATTAGAGATCTAAATATGACAGCTAATTGGAATGTATATATTTTTAAAAAGTGACAGATACTATGAAATAGAGGGAGTAAAATATATAAATTTATTAGTAACTTATTTATTAAATAAATTATAATATATTAATATGAAAATATTAATTTTAGAGTATTGATGTAATTTTAATTTTATTTTTTTACATCTAATATATTAAATTCAAATGAATAGATTTTATACTTGAGAAGAAGATTATGAATTTTATTCTTTAAGATTATAGAGTTTAGATTTTAAAATTTTTTTCCTATTTATTTTTATTTAAAATTACTATTGTAATAAAGATTGTTATAGACAACTTAAATAATATTACAATTTATATTTTTCAAAATATGCTAATTTATATTTTATTTATTAATAATAAATTCTCAAATTTTTAAATTTGAATAGATTCGTGAATAACTATAACTTCTATATTCTCCAAAACTGGATTCAATATTAATATTAAAAAATGACTTTGAATGATAAAATATTTTATATTTGAAATTGCAAACTATTGAAAAATAATTTAATTATTGATAAATTTAGATCAGGTTTATTTTTTAATTAAATTATATTAAAATAAGTTAAAATTAAAATTAAAAGTTTTTAATTAAAATAAAAAAATGATGATTTATTTATAAATAAGCTGAAAATTTTCAAAATTTTGCACTATATATATAACATATATGCAGTGACTTAGTTAAGAAAAATAAATTATATCTATATTTATAGCCTATAAGATAAAATTATTTATATCCTATATATAAGTAACTAGATTATATATAGTTCAAAAAATTAGATGTTAGTAAAAATTTGATTAAAAAATAAAAAGATGTAAATATTTTATCTAGAATGAGATTAGTTTTAAATAATATAATTATTTTTTATTATCTTTTATTTTTCAATTTTTGATAAATTATTTTCTAAAAAATAGATTGAATTTAATAAAAAATAAATATTTATTTTGATTTTATTCGAATTAAATTTATGAAAAATTGATCTTTTTAAAAAATAAATCTAGTGGCAATATCAAATACTAAATATTATATTTTTTATTTTATTAAATTTATTAATTATTAATATAATGATTAGTAAGTTAAGATATTAAATTAATTGCTAAATATAATACTTAGCATGTTAAGACATTAAGGATAAGAAAACTTAAATGTATTTAATTCTAAATGATAAAGATAAAATGTAATAAATATTTTTGTAGATGAGTACTAGTAATGGATAAAAATAATTAATTATAATAATAAATAATTATTATTAAATAACAAATCTAATGGTTATAATTTAAAGTGATATGATATTATAATGATATCTTAGAATCTCCAACGTGAAATTTTTAAGAGGGTTATGTTAATTTATTTAAGCATGACAATTTTATTTTTTAAAATTTGGAATTGAGACAAGGTTGATTAAATTAAAGCAAACCAAATTAATTAGAACTGAATTAAATTGGATCGATTTTCTAATCAATTAAATTTAATTTTTCACCATTTTGATTTCAGTCTCAATTTTTCAATTCTAAAAGATTGGCCATTCAATTCAGTGCTGGTATTTTTTAAAATACCAAACTCAATTAAACCATATTTAGCCTTATATAAGACTCATTTTGAATTAAGTAAATCTAATTAAGAGAGAGAAAATAATATGGGAGTGATTGATTGTTGTATAAATGATGCGACTTGTCAATCAGCTTCCACAACATTAGTTCATTGCTTGAGTGATGAAAAGGAAAAATGCATCTTTAGGCTCCTAAATTTTTTAAATTTGTGTTACCGAGTCTCTCTATTATAATTCATATACATTGAGCCCTTCTTCTACTATTGTTTTTTTAATTAGATCTTTTTTGATAAATATTAAGAGCATATATTACGCGCTCTGTGAAAAGCATGTGAATAATAAAAAAAATATTTTAATCTAAAATCTAAAATAAGTAGAATACAATCCCGAACTTTATGTGATTATTCTATTAAACTTTTATACTTCAATTTATACCTATCAAATAAAAAAAAAATAGCAATTATTAGCTGGCTACCAAAGGATTGTATGGAAAAAAGACGTTAAAACCATCAAAAACCAAAGCAACAACTTCGTTTTTGGATCCAAATTAATTCAGACACCGTAGGCAGAAGATAGGAAAAAATAAATAATGGGATCCTGAAAAACTAGTTTTATGTAAGTTATCTTGACCTTTAGTTATAAAACACAAATTCCATTTCCCAGTTCTCTTACAACAATTTTGTGAAACTAAAGATTGTATATTTTCTCTCTTTACACGGCCGTAGAGAAGATGATGATGATGTTGTGCAGGATGAGGAGCAGAGGACTTCTTTCAATACCTTCTTCTTCTTCAGCTCTCAATATATCTTGGCTTCATCATCTAATGGCTACGATTCATTCCATCTCCTTTCTTCGTATTTGTACCTCCAATTGCAGCAGTAGAAATCTCAAGGATAAAATGAATTTTGGTTCTTTTACTAACGTTAATAATGCCTTATGTTCCTTCCACCAAATGCTTCAAATGAGTCCTCTTCCTTTTAATTTCGAATTTAATAGAGTGTTGTCTGCACTTGTGATAATGAAACAATATGCCGCTATGATTTCTTTCTTTGTGGAAAAAGATGGAATTGATGGGTATTCCACTTGATCTCTACTATATTAACATTTTGATTATGCTTTTGCCACTTACACTATGTGGATTTTGGGTTTCTCTTTTGGGGAAAAGAGTCAAGCATGGTTTTCAGCATAATTATTAAAGGCGCAATACGCACTAAGGTGCTAAAGAGTCATAGAATTTAAGCGCAAAGTGCAGGTGTGCACCCGAGTAACATGAGACATAAAAATAAAAAATTAAAAATTTTATTATTAGACTACTAGTAAGGTGATATAATATTATAACTATTAATATTCAATTCACATTAAGTAATAATAACAAAAAAATACGCACACAAAAAAAAACTTAATAAAGGTTTCAAATTCTAAACACACAAGACTCCTAAACTTTCTAAGATTGTTTTTTCTTCTTCTATTTGTCAGCAACTTCTTCTTCTTCTTCTTTTTTTTTTTTGGTTGGCGCAGAATTTCTTTCTCTTCTTTTGTTTTTTCAGCAATTTTTTTCTTCTTTTTCTTTTATTTTTTTTTGCTGGAGCATATCCCTTTTTTACCCTAACTTTTTTTTTAACTACTGGAGCAAATTTATTGTTTCATTTCTTTTGTTTTTTCTTGAAATAATCAGGTGTGGTAAGGTTTACCAAAAGTGTTTTTTTAATTTTTAATCAATGGTTTAAATTTATTCACACATAAAATAGAAAAATAAATATGTAAAAATTATCACAAACCTGAGGCTCAAGGCGCGCGCCTTTGTAACAGCACACGCCTTTGGCTTTATAAGATGCAAAGGCTAACGCTTGGTGCACCTTGAGCTTCAAACGCCCTTTTAACAACTATGGTTTTCAGCCTAACATTATAGCGCTTGATGGGATAGTGGCAACAGGGTATCGACCTAATGCTTATTCTGCCATTATGAATGGTATGTGTAAAATTGGGAAAACCCACGTGGCCTTTGGTTTGCTAAAGAAGATGGTTGACAGTGGTTGTACGCCTAATGTGGTCACATACAGTGCCATCATTGACAGCCTTTGCCAGGATGGTCTGCTTAATGAGGCATTGGACCTCTTCTCAGGGATGAAGACTGAAGCCAATTTGCTTAATGTTGTTACATAAAATTGTTTAATTCATAGTCTGTCTGTTTTAGGCCGAGGGAAGGAAGCCTCGATGCTGTTTAATGAAATGTTGGCCGGGAACATTGCCCCAGATATATTTACCTTCAATATACTGGTTGATGAACTTTTGTAAGGCAGGAATGGTTTCAAAGGCTCACAGTATAGTCGAAATAATGATTCAGAGGGGAATAGAGCCTGATGTTGTTACCTACAGTTCGTTGATGAATAGATATTGTCTGCACCATCAAATAAATCAAGCTAGAGAAGTATTTGACGAGATGGTATGCAAGGGTTGTACACCTGATAGTTTTATTTACATCTTGATTAATTGTTACTGTACAAAAACAGGATAGATGAAGCGCTGCAACTTCTTAATGAAATGCGTCATAAAGGCTTCATTTTCGACATTGTTACATATAGTACTCTTCTAAGTGGCTTGTGCTGAGCAAGGAGGCCTTGGGATGCTGTGAAACTTTACAGGAATTTGGGTGCTAGTGGTCATACTCCAGATTTGGTAAGTCACACGATTTTTCTGGATGGGTTTTGTAAACATAGGCGCCATGATGAGGGAATGATCCTATTTTTTGAAATGCAAAAGAAGATGTTGAAGCCTGATTGTGCTGCTTACAATATCCTGATTAATGGCATAGGCAAAGTTGCGAAGCTTAAACATGCAAACTAATTTTCTCTAATTTCTGTGGAAGGGTTGCATCCTACTGTTTACATACATAATGCAATAATCAACGGACTTTGCAAAGAAGGATTATTAGATGAAGCATACAAGGTTTTCATGGAAATGAAAGAGAATAGCTGCTTACCAAGTAGTTGCACTTATAATGTGATTATCTAGGGATTCATCCGAAACAACAATCTGTCAGAGCAGCATTACTTATTGATGAAATGGTCAAAAAGGGTTCTCTGCAGATGCAACCACCACCACCTTAGTAATAAATTCACCTATTGTTGATCTTTTTCAGGAAACAAAATGAGATTTTGTCAGGAAAGTTTTTTAGGCATGAAGGTGAAATGAGATTTTAATGTTTTAACACATTATATGCAGATATGGGCAGATAGTTATTTTTTTAGTTGTCACTTCATCAATACGAGTATAATGTCGTTAGTTAGGTGCTTTTGCTTTTACAACTACTTATTTAGGACTAACACTCAATTGACCTTTAGGTTTCAAATGCACATTAACATTGATGAATCTGTTTTAATCATGACATTGCATTGAGAAGGTAAAGAAACTTCAATTTTCTATAGAAAATGTACCTATAAGAAATGCAACTGTTTTTTTTTTAAAAAAAATCTCCATCTAACTCATTTTGAAATTTTGAGTTCTCTATTCTCTATCAAGTTCATTTTCATTTTGGTGGTCCACTGCACTGCATAGTTTCTTCTAATTCAATGGTTTTATTCTTTCTGTTGTAACTGTTATATTATGATGCAATAAGAGGTGTTAGTTTTGTGGAGTAATAATATTAGGCATAATAATTACAAAATTTGGTTCCTAGGAAGAATTAGTATTTGCTTGCTTACGTCAACATTCCACGGATGAAGAAGCCAATTGTAGTGAAAAGTAACTCATTTACCCTTTGTAACTCTTTTATGTTTTTGTTAGCTTAATGCAAATGAGGATTCAAACACTTTGGTTTGAAACTATTTAGCATGACAGGAAGGATATAGGTGTTTGCGCAAGCTTGGATTTTTTTATTTTTATTTTTATTTTAGCATAATGATGATAGGTAGTACTTATAATTCAGTGGGGGATTATTTATTATTTCTAGCATTATGAGATCTGAATGGTACGCGACTAAAATTAGAAGAAAGGATGATGGAAAAGCGAGCATCAAACTCCAAACAATGAAGGAAAACCAAGCTGAATTCATCAATGAAGTGGTTGTTTATTGACAACTAAACCATGGGGTGGGAGGCTATATTTATATGAATTTTGTCCATGGTCAGTGTTGAAAATAATAATGATCAAGCACAGTTGTTTGTTTTGTTTTCTTCTATAAATGATGGGGCTAATATGACTTCTTGAAATAACACACTGATTACTTTAATTTCAAAAGTGAAGAGTCCTCATTTTGTGAGGGATTTTCGCTCGATCAATCTCTGCAATGTTATCATAAGATTATTTCTTGAGCTATCACTAATGGATTGCGAGGTACTTTAATTTTAGTCATTGATGAAGTGCAATGTGCTTTTGTTCTAGGTCAATTGATCATATATAATGTCCTATTGGGTTTTGAGAGTATTCACTAGCTTAAGAATCACAGAGGTGGTCATTGGGGTTTTCTCTCCATAAAACTTGATATGAGTAAGACTTATGATTGAGTGGAGTGGATCTTTCTTAAGAGAGTTATGCTCAGGTAGGGCAATCACAGGAGATGGGTTAATCTTATTGTGAGGTGTGTTTCATTGGTTTCCTTTTGGTTCCTTATTAATAGACAAGTGATCGGTAATATTCAACCTACTCGAGGTATCAGGCAAGGAGATCCATTTTCTCCTTATTTATTCTTATTCTGCTCTCAAGGTTTATCCCCACTGTTGTCTCATGCAATTTCCCATGGCCATCTTCATGGAGTCTAGATCTCTAGACATAGCCCAGTAATCTCTCACCTATTTTTTGCAGATGATAATTTGGTGTTTTATAGGGCTAGTGTTACAAATTGTTTGCAGTTGCAAAGCCTTTTAAAGTCTTATGAGCTGTCTTCAGGTCAATTGGTGAATTTTGATAAGTCATCTTTATCTTTTAATCCTAACACTCCTTGTGATATCCAAGCTACTATTGTTAATATGTTCTCTATTCTTGTGGTTTTAGGACATGATGTTTATCTAGGCTTTCCAACCTTTTTTATGTGAAATAAGAGAGTTCGATTTGGGTATCTCAGAGATAGAGTTATCAACTGACTGCATGGATGGAATAATAAGATTTTTTCACTGGATGGTTAAGAAACTCTTATCAAATCTATCATTCAAGCTTTACCTAATGATGTTATGTGTTGTTTTAGGATTTCAGCTTCAATTATTTATGATATTGAGAGATCCTATGCTAATTTCTGGTGGGGGACATATGAGGGCCATCACAAACTCCATTGGAAGACCTAGTCCTTCTTATGTAGGTCTAAGAGGTTAGGTGGCATGGGCTTTAGGGATCTTTCTATATCTAATCAGGCAATGATATGTAAACAAATTTGGCGGGTTGTTACTAGGCCTCATTCTTTAGTAGCTCGAGTTCTTAAAGATAAGAACTTTCTTAATAGTAATTTATTAGAGGCTGGTTTGTGGTGTAATCTTTCTTATATTTGATGTAGTTTATTATGGGGGTGATCTCTCTTTATTAAAGGGGTCTCATTGGTGTGTCGGCGATGAAACTTCTCTTAGAGTTTACTACGACTAGTGAATTGAATTCCTAAGCCTTATAATTTTATGGTTAAGTCTCTTAGATATCTACCTGATACCACTCTTGTGTTAGATCTACTGCTTTCCAATGGCCATTGGAATGAACACTTTATTAGACAACATTTTCTTCCTTATGATGTAGATGCTATTTTTGTTATCCCTAGGTGATACGAACGAGATTGATTTTTGGATCCTTATTCGTATATAGAACACAAGTCCCAAGCCGTAATTCAAAGATTAAACAAGATAAACTCTGAAATCCCAATTAGACCTTTAGAAAACTTATTTCTAGCAACCTAAATTATAAAGATTTAAGAGGTGTTAATCTTAACCTTAAATTGACTAAGTAATTTAAGACTTAAATTAAATGAGTTTATGAAATTATTAAGAACTCACTTAACAATCTCACCAAGTCCTATTAGAACTCAAGAATAGAATTAACTTTCACAAACAATTTTGCTAAAAAGAAATATTCTTCAATGATTGATTGATTTGGCTGAACAAGAAGGACTATTTATAGCTTTTACAAAACTTCTAGAAACCTTAAGAATTACTTCCTAAATAGGCGAATCTACCTAGTCTAATTAGGAAAATTGGATACTCCTAAACTAAATAAGAAATAACTAAAAGATACATTTGATATTTTTCTAATTTATAAAGAAGTTGCTTACATAGGTAAATACAAAAGTTTCTAATTAGTTTTAGAGAAGAATTTGGCATAATGAGGAAGTTTCTTCATGCTTTGCCAAATTGGGCCTCCAAATGGTGCCTTGGCCGAATAACAATGGTAATGGGCCTCTTCATATGTTGGGCTCTAATGGATCGAGTTAAAGGCCTTATTTGAAGAGTCCAAGCTGTCATCTTCATGTATTGGGATTTTTGCTTCCTTTGTTCTTTTTGGTTTAGCCCAATGGTTATTCTTTGTTGCATGAATAACATGATTACTTTTTTAAACCTTTGGAACCTTCCCTTTGTGATTGTGCCTTGAAGTTGAAATGGATCTTTAGGCTTGCCTTAGATATTTGCAGCACTCGGCCTAGATATCCGACACATGGCCACTTGTGTTGGCACTTTGATCAAAAGGGGATATATTCAATAAAGAGCTCTTATTAGGTGAGTGTTTTGCCTCTGGCTACTGCTCCCTCTTCTCCCAAATCTAGTATGGAGGATTGGTGGAAATTTATATAGAGTTTAAGTCTTTCTCCAAAACTACGCATTTTTCTTTAGCATTGTTATACTGATATTCTACCTTGTAACTCTTCCTTGCTTCAACATAACGTGTATGGTAGTCTTTGTTGTTATAAATGTGGGTTTGGCATCGAGGTTGTGTGTCATGCTTTATTTTCATGTTTTTTTTTTTTAGGTATTTGGACTTAAAGCCCTTTCTGGGATCTTATTCGTTAACTGCAAACAAATAGTGAGGTAAAAGCATTCTAAATGGCCAGAGATAAGTTAGAGAGTCATAGCTTTAAGGTATTCTCTATTTATTGTTGGATGGCATGGGCTATTAGGAATGGTATGTTGCATGGCAACTTGTGCTTGGAAGGTTCTCTTGTGTTTAGATGGTTTGAGAGTTATCTTGATGAGTTCCATAAAGCCACGGTAGTTACTCGAGTGGTTCAGGCTAGTATCATGGTACGCCTCCTGTAGATTGCTATAAGCTCAATGTGGATGCTTCTTGGCAGGAGGATACTCGGGTTTATGGATTGGGAGCAACTGTGTGCAATAAGGGTGGATTCTGCATGATTGCTTGTGCTTCCAAAGATCTCCACATTCCTTCGGTGCTTTATGGAGAACTTATAGCTATTAGAGAAAGTCTCCATGTGTCTTTGGAATGCAGGTTCAGCAGGGTGGTGGTGGAATAAGATTGTTTACAAGTTGTGTAATTTTTGACATCTTCTTACCCTTCTTTCTCGAAATTCAGTTTGATTGTTGCAAATGTTATTTGTCTTGTTACTTTACTCAATTCAATCAATTTTGTTTTTGCTAGACATTCTTGTAATAGTGTAGCCCAAGCTTTAGCTTGTTTCAAGATTATTTTGGATTTTGAACAAGTATGGCTTGAGGAAAAATTCCCTATGTGAATTTAACACCTTTTATTAGCTAATTTGTCTTAACTTGTATTGTGATTGTGCCTTAAGTTTTGGTGAGTACCCTATTTTCCTTTCAAGATTTTTGCCTTTGTGTTTTACTTGAAAGGTTTTTAATGATGCTCCCACTAAGATTACCTGATTCTTGGCATTGATATTCTTTTTTCAAAAAAAAAAAAAAACTATAGTAGACAAAATAAATAACAATAAAATTATATGATAACTTCCATACAATGGCATCTCAAAATGTAATTCCTCCCCATGCTAGTTGATAAAATTTGAACTCAAATATTTCTAAGATTTGCACCATATCTCAGTTCAAAGATTAATTAAAAATAAAATAAAATGACAACAAAACACTTCCTAAGTTACCTCTTACATAAATCGAAGTTCAGAAGAGTAATTGAAAGAGTCCAAATATCAAGTTGGATTTGGATCTATTGAAAAGATTTAATATAAAGAAAGTAAGCATGTGTATCTGTGTGAATGCAAGTCAATATGAAAACATAACAGCATGACAAGATGAATTGAGGGGCATCAGATGCAAAAAATAAAATAAAACTATATGGAAACAGAGTATGTGTTGCCACATTGGGTGAACAAGTTAACCCTTTATATCAATGGAACCATACAAAGAAAAAACAACAAAATGAATGGATCAAATAATTGAAAAAGATGAATTAAGGGGCATCATCATCCAAAATCGAAATCTGTTAATAGCAAGAGTAATAATTCTTACAAACCCATAAATTTAACTTTAATAAAAATCTCATAACATTCAATAATTTACCCATAAACAAATTTCATAATAACCCAAAAAACATAAATATTATCAGAAAATCAGAACAAGATAATGAGAAATAAATATTTTTTTTAAAAAAAACGTTACAGATAATGAACAGTGTTCGGATCTGAAGAATGGTGGCCAACGATATATGACGGCAAGAAAGTTGCAAGCAATGATCTTGACAGAAAGGTAATGATCTTGATGGTAATGAGGTTGAAGACAAAAAACTGAAGTAGTGATTTGTCCGAAAGAGTGTTTTTTTAAAAAAAAAAAAAAAAAAAAAAAATTTGGTGTATGTTAAAAGAGAGGCATTTGGAAAATGACTTTCCATTTTTGGAACGGAAAGTCATTTTTTCCTTAAAACAAAAGATTTTCCTATTGATCAAGAAAATTTTTTCCTTTAACCTATTTTCTTTGACATTTAAATATAGAAAAATGCAGAAATATTTTTATAATAAATATTTTGTGCAAAACAAATAGAGCTAGTTTCTAATAGTCTTCGCAGATGACGTTGGTCTAATCCAGGCCCAAAATATTTTTCCTGGGCCTAAGTTATGCAGTCTCTGAAGATTCAATCCCAACACTTCAGGAGACCTGCCCAAAACGTTTGTACCACTCTATGGTTCTAACCTTACCCTCACTTCTCTTATTATAACCCTTTATCTTTTGAGCTATAGATCTAACTTTGGCACCTTGGCAAAGGTGGAGCTTCTAGGAGACTAGAGAGGGCCATGGCCTTCTTAAGTCCCAAGAGCTCCTCACTAAAATTCATCATATATTTAGCAATTTCCCTTAAAGTGTATGATATACATTGATGAAATTGTGTAATTATCCCATTTAAAAGTTCTAAGGGATAAATTATCATTTCATAAATTAAACTTTTTTATACTATCCCAGTACCTTTCTAATATTAGCTTTAGTTAATTAAATAATCATTTTTGTTTATTTACTATTTTAAAGTGTAACAAATAAAGTATTCAACAATCAATGAATTATGTACTAAAATCATATATTATGATATCAAAAATATTCTAGACAAATTAAATAGACTTTTCTTCTATAATTTTTATACAAATTTGAGAAATTTATTCAATTAATTAATTATTAGATAATAATTTATTTATGAAATTAAATAAAATTTAATATAAATAATATGCTATCAGATATTCAATATGTTCTTATTTATTCTGTGATATAAAATTTTATCCCCTTCACAATTTAATACCTAGTTCCATCATTGGCTGGTGCCATTTACTGTTTGGCGGAAACCCTTTTCCATTATTTTCTTTGTTCTTCATGTTTTGTTTCTTAATTTTTCTTGATAACTACCTTTTTTCTTTGAATCTGTTGATTATTATTTCAGGTGTGTTAATTATAGAATTATATTACCCTCTTTGGATGAGTTGTTTAGATAATAGTTAGATTTATTTATTTTCAGATAAAATCTAATATTATTTCTCAGATTTACGTTTCATTGTGGTTTTTGAAATTTTTTTTATTTCCATTTATGTTGAGTATTTATTTATTCTTCCAGCTTGGAAGTTCTGATTATTTTATTATGTAATATATTTATTTTTGAATATTAACACTTAAAAAAAAAAAAAGGATTGTTCTATCAAGATATATCTTATGTTGAAGATTATTATTGAGTCGACATTGGTTACAAATCAACACTGACTAAAACACACTTACTATCAGTTAACAAGTCTAAATCCTCTATTAATTCAATCATATTTGTTTAGATTTTTCTCCCATAATATTATATTATAATCTGAATTTTACTATTTTTATTTAATGAAATCCTTCATTTCTTTCTCAAAAAAAATAAAAAAGTATGATCGGACCACCAATATTTTTTACCATAAATCAAAGCATGAAAAAAATGTTCTTATATTCACCAGGTTGATTTATCTAAGATTTGAAATTATTTCATTGAAGCTTAAATAAATAGCGGCCTTTTGTTGGCAGCCAATAGCATTTCACAACTTGCAGTGCATTGTATGTTGGTATATGATAGCACCCTAACCCCACCGCTTTAATTAGACTTCCTTAATTGAAGCTTAATTATATTTTTCTCCATTAATGCTTAATTGTTTTTATATATAATATTATTATTCCAATAACAACAAGCATCCTTTTATTTATTTTTTTTCTTTTTGCTAGCTACTGAACAAAATCTCATTTCTAAAAGCTATTTGTGAGGTGATACAAGTAATCCATGTGCTGAAATTCCATTAGCTCATTCTCTTATTTATCCATGAATGCAAGGTCAAATTATAGTCATTCACAAGAACCTTACACACGATGTTTTCAGGGACTACAAATCTAATGGTGGCTTTATTTTTTTTTCTTTTAAAAAAAATTTGATTTCAATTAGAGTTGGAATTTAAGAATTTATAAGACTGGAGATCACTTCAATGTTACTAAATAAAATTTCATCAGTTGCTTTATTCATTTGTATATCTCCTTTTCTTTTTTTTTTTTTAGACTAAATTATCAAAAGTTCAAAGAAGTTAGGAGAAAAAAAAATGTAATTGATCCCAATTGGATTAAAATTTGTTTAATTAAGTTGAGCTTTTTCTTGTTTGCAGCTTAAATTTAATCTCAATGAGGAGTTCATTGATTGTATAAAAGATGAATACATTAAAAAGATTAAACTCATGCAACTAATTGATGGAAACATTTTTCTCAAAAGAAAGGAGAAATAGAGGGGAAACTTAAGTTCATTTTTCTTCTGAGAATTACTATGCTTATGCATATAAACATGCTTGTCTTATTAACATGTCCAAATGTATATTTTGAATTATAGATAGAGTCAAATTATTGAGTTAAGATATATACAGAAATTTAAATTATTTTCATATTATTTTTTACTTTTGATTGGATCAAATTAAATCACACTTATAATCTTAAATTTCATAAAATAAAAAAGTATTATTTAAATATTTTTAATAATATAAAACAAGTCAAATTTAAGTGATTTTAATTTAGGTTAATTTGTTAATTTAGGTCATTTGAGTTTTATTTGGAGTTAGATTGAATCAATTGTTTTCTGAGCGATTCAAATTGAATTTATTAGTAGATACATAAACTAGTATTTTCAATTTTATAGGATCAAGATCTTCTGTCCTATTATGGGATTTGGATTTTTTAAATTTAGATGAGCAATCTTCATTTTTCAATTCAAAGAAATTTTAATCATTCTTTTTCAATTGAAAGATTATAATTATTCAAACTTTAGAGGTCATATTAAACTGAACATAAAATAATTCTAACCTTATTTTATATATATTACACTGATACACGAACATTTTAATTCATGCATCTAAGGTTATGAGCACCATGAAATTCAAACTCATGCTTGTTCCTATTGAAACTACAGACCCTATCAAAAAAAAAAAAAAAACACCAACAAACACTATCTAAAAGAACATAACATTTGGACATGCAAATTAACAAGTGACATTGTTGTCAAATTATAAGCGTCAGCTATGATACCTCACCAATGACATGATACTTGTAAGCCATCTATGACCCTTTACTTACTAAACATATATTTTTTATGGCCCCAAAGTTCTTTAGTTATACCATTTTATAAATCTAATTAACCTAATGGAGTCATGAGCCTAATTGTTTATAAACATATTAGCATTATAACCAACTGATCACATTAACGTAAGCTTGATGACAAATCAAGCAAATGTCATCACCTAATGATCTCACCATACCAATACATGCAACCAAAATGTCAGATTACAAATATAATTAATACCCAGAAAGCAGAATCTGATTAATTGTTTAATCTAATTAATTATTTCCCATTTCCCAATTAAAAATCAATCTGATCAATGCTAATGAAAAACCAAGGAAATGTAATCTATCTGACCTCACCTGGGGGCGAAACAAGAATATGAAATGTTAAAATAATAGCAGTAGAAAAAGTGGTCCTGGTCCTTTTTGCTCATCAATCCATCATCAGCAATGTTCATCACCCTCATATACGTTTGCATTATTACTCTTCCAAATCTATTCCCACCGTATAGGTTGAATTTAATTACTACTCATATAATCTGAATTATTTAATCTTTATGGAGATTTTATCCATTCGTAATCATCCAATATATAAATGCTAGAGCAACGGTTGAATATTTGTGGCGTCGATCAATTAAGCATAGTAAGGCAAAAGGCCATACATATGGAGGAAGATCCTAATAGCAGAGGAAAGGCGAAAGAAGATATTTGATTTAGAGGCGTAAGAAGGCGGTCATGGGGGGAAAAATGAGGCCGAGATTCGTGACTCGGAGAGACAAGGAGCTAGGATATGGCTGGGGACTTTTAACATAGCTGAAGAAGCTGCAAGAGCTTATGATAGAGCTGGTTAGGCAATGAGAGGTCATTTAGCAACACTTAACTTCCCCGACCAATACCCTTTTCTGGCTAAGTTGATTCTTCTTCTTATTCTTCTTCCTCATCATCATCCTTATACTCATCATCGTCCTTATCATCATTACCTTCTTCTTCATCAATTTTACAGGATGTAGGAAGAAGTGATCAGCAGCAAGGGAAGGAAGTGATCGAATTTGAATACTTGGATGACAAGTTGCTAGAGGATCTTCTTGACTTTGAGGGGAACAATGACACCAATAAAGACTGAATCTTAATGTTGTAGAATTGAATCTAAAATGTTATCATAAAGGTAGTTATTAGTTTTTTTTTTTTTTTTTGGCATTTTGTGGGCCCTAGATGACCCTTTTACCAAATAAAAATTGGTTATATATTATTAGTTTAATTGTGGAAATATGATATTTCCTTTTCTTTTCCTTTTTTTTTTTTTTTTGAGCTTTTGTTTCTTTGCATGGTTCTCCATGTCAGATCTTCAATTGGGTGTATGCAATGGGTAGTGGGGAATCAATCTTTTTAACAACTAAATCCTTATTTATTAATCTATTCTTAGTTTTTTAATCTAAAATTCCCATATTATAGGCGCCAAAATACACGTTGAAGTTGGACCGTGACTTTCATTTAATAACGAATTTGGGAATTGCTGCTTTCCAGGTGAGATGACATATGATTTAATGTGCTGAATTGCGTCAACAAATACAAGAAGACCTTTGTTGACTTTTAATTGATTCCTCGAAGAACCAAACATACATCATACATCATGTACATAATTTTTTTTTTTTTGTTTTGAAACTAAATATCGTATACGTAATTAATTTGCATACATCATTACTTATCTCATTATTAATTATATCAGCCAATCCAACCCAATAACAAAGAGAAAAATTTAAATCCATTATTAATCATATAATCAAAGAATGACCAAAAGTGATAGAATTACAATCTCTAGCTTAATTAAATCGCCATGTATCACCACCAACAGTCCTTACTGTTACTTCCCTCTGTTGTCTCAAAAAAATCCTCCAACAATTTATCATCCAAGAACTCAAACTCTAAGACTTGTTGGCTCCTTTCAGCTGAACCCACCACCCCATAATTCGCAGCAGGCGGAGCAGAAGAAGAAGAAGAAGGAAGAGACAATGGTGGAGAACTTTGGCTACGGTACTGGTGGTCATTAGGGAAGTTAAGAATGGCTAAATGACCCCTGAAGGCAAAAGCAGCTCTGTCATATGCCCTTGCAGCCTCCTCCGCAGTCTCAAATGTTCCTAGCCACCTGCGTGCACCATTCCTCGTCGGGTCACGTATCTCCGCTGCGAACTTACCCCAAGGCCGCCTCCGAATCCCCCGATACCGTGTCCCTGAGCTTTCCTTTTCTTGCTTCTTTGTGCTCTTTCCTCCTTGAGATGCTTCCATATAATTTGAGTTCTGCTACGATGATAGATAGAGATAGATGATAAATAAACCAAACAACTAAATAATGTATGCTAAGTTTGATTTCAATTTTGGTGACAAAATAATGTCAAGTTTTGTGGAACATATATATATATAAGAATGAAAGTTGCTCTATCTACAGAAGGAAAGAAATGATTGTGATGGGCTAAGGCAAAAAGGGTCTAACTTGACGGTTGAATTGTTTATTGTGCAGTTGCTGCTCGGAAGCTTCATATATCTTTCAATAGGCAAATAGAAAATTTGATTTCCCCACTGTGTTTCAATTTAAGCACTTATGAATACTGGTGTAAATTTGATGCTTATGAATGATGTTCAATGGACTTGGCTAAAAACAACCAAATTAGATGCATATTTGAATGTGGTGGATGCTGAGGTTTTCACTGACTTTGCTAAATTACATCTCCCATGCAGCTAGATTTGGGGTAGGGACAATGTCAGATTTAAATTAATTAACTTGTTTTATTTTATCTATTTCTGGCATTGGGTTGTGATTTTTAAAGAAAATTAATTTAGGAATATTGAATTTTGATATTTAATTTATACATAAATATTAAATTTTCAAAAAAGCAAAATTCTTAAATCTGCACTTTTCCATATTTACTTTCTTATCTATATAGTTATTAAAAACTATAAAAATATATATAGATAAATATATTCTTAATTAATAGATAAATGGGCTAATATTTTTAAAATCATATCAGAGATTGAATATCAATTAAATTTTGAAATATATATAAATAATATTTAAAAATGAATAAAATTAGAAAAATAATATAATATGATAAAGTAATGAAAAATATTTTAATATTTAAATTTTGAGTAAAATAGTATAATTTTAAAAAATTTTAAATTTTTCATAAAATCAGGTAGTTTTAGATTGGATCGATTTGATCTTATTTTTAGTTTTGATGGATTTTTTAGTTTTAATCGATTTTTAATTGATAGCCTAATCCAATTGAATCACTAGGTAATTTTCTATTTTATCCATCTAATCTAATATGGTCCTTAAAATATTGATATAACTATATAACTCATTTGTAATTTTATTTATTGAACTATAAGAAATTATAGTCCTTTATTAACTTGTTAAATAATTGGGTCATTTTTAGATTTTTTTTGAAATTATATTATTATAGATAACATTTTTAAATCATTAGCATATTTAGTTATTAAATATTTCTTAAAAGAATAATAATTTATTATTTTTAAATAATATTTATATTTTATATTTTATTAATCACCATGATAAATTTATAATTATTTAGTACTTTGAAATAATATTTAAATTATATTGAATTGATCATTATGATAATTTATTATTGCAAAATATTTTTTGTGTAGGTTACTTAAATACACATATAATTGCATTAAAAGCAGGATAATCTAGGTTGATATCTTTAAATTTTTCTATATACAAACTACATATATTAATTTTAAATTCATAAAAAAATCTTATATCCAGACAAATATAAGAATTTACATTTTTTAAATTATTTATCTAAAAATTTACTTTTTCAAAAAGAGTGATTCTAAATAAAAAGTTAAATTCTAGTAACGAAATGCTCACTTAAATTTTTTTTTTTTCATATCAAAATTGTCTTCAACGTTTTAAAGTGAATTCTATCCTAATTGGGGATTAATTGACTAAACAATTAAATATTTTTAAGACTAAGACGCAAGATTAAAGCTTTTATGAAACTACTTGTCCAATTAAACATTTATGTTTATGTCCATATCACAAGCTAATGAGGATTTGATATTGTTTCGAGTTTCAACTTATAAATTATAGAATTTTAAACTAATGGGACAAATGACGAACAATTATTGTTCCAAGTGGGTTACCTGAGGACTTACATTCCTATCTGATCTGAACAAAACTATGAAAACCTAAAGAAACCCACTTGCATACATTTAATTCAAAGCCCAAGAAAAATTGACAAGCCCATTCTTGTCTTTTTCTTTTCTTTTTTTTTTTTTGGGTCACCAAGGAAAAGGAAATTGAAATATTAAACTCTGCTTGTTTTTATAAATAATAATAATTTGTTTATTAAAATTATTTAAAAAATTATTTTTAAAATATCTTTTAAACTTAATTTTTTATTTATATGATTATTATAAAATTTTAAAAATTATATACTTTATTTTTTTATTATCAAATATCAATAATCGACGGTGATTTTGATATGATGATTGGATATGTTTATATAAATTATTCTTTATTTAAATAAATTTATTAACTTTTTTAAAATAAAATGTTATTTTGTTAAAAATAATCAATGTTTTATTATTTAATGAAATATTTTAATATTGATTAATTTTTTCTAAAAAATAATGAAAATATCTTTTTATATATAATTTATTTTGGTAATTCAAAATGAATTAATTATTAAAAAAATAAAATAGTATGGAGGATGACAATGCAGAATCTGACTGCAACGAGCAGACAAACTAATTTTAGTATTTATTATTATTGTTTAAAATAATAAATATTGGCTTCCACTTCTGTTTGATTGAAGAGCCATCAGTGATAATATTCGAGCAAAGTACTGTGCAGGTTTATTAATGAGAATGGGCTTCTTGCTGTAATGGGCCCTATATGGCCTGATATTCAACAATTCATTGCCAGCTGCTCCCTTATGGACAACGTTTGTTTTTACAATGACGAGAAAGTTTCTGGCATCACAGGCGGTATGTGGTAATTCGGCTCTAAAATTTATTGACCTTATTATTCTAAAGCTAGTAGAACCGAAATAAAAAACATGAAAATAGAATACGCAAAAACAGATATATATATATATATATAAATAGTTATTAAATCATATTAAAACTACTTTTTTCTATAAGATATTTTCAAACCTTATCAAACATGAATTCTAAACTCATATCAGACATAATAAATCTCTTGTTCATGAAGTTTAGAAGCTAAATGAAACGTTTTTCCAAAATGAAAATGTTTTTTTTTAATTTTTTAAAATTGAAAAAATGAATTTGAAATGTTTCAAGTCCATTTTAGTGATATTTCTAGAAGGAAACGTTTTCAAAACGCATAAATGTCTCTTTTCAAAAGTTTTTGCATATTAGAGTCCTGAAGCCTTTGTCATTTGATAAGGGATTGTGGGAAAATTCATCTTGAAACTAAGTTTTTTTGGTATTTTTAAAATTATATTGTATCTTGTATCAATTGGTTACTCCATTTTTTATTTGATTAATTTAATCAATTTAGTTTAATTATATTTTATTTTAAAAATATTTTAAATATATATAAATAAAAAAAGTATTATATATATATAGTTTCTATTTGACATTTTCCGCTAAGATAGTACACCATAAGAAAAAAAAAATCAAAACATCAAATGATGGTATCAAGTTGACTAACTTTAGTTAGCCTTTCATATTCATTTTCATGTTCTTCCAAATTTGGTTACCTTCTCTATCACTTTTCTTATTTTGATATCAACCACTATCACCTCCATTAAAATACATTCAACTTCCACTATAACTATCTTAGACTAAAATCCAAATCAAACAAACCTTGAACGCATCCCATTCCAAAATATATAACTAGGCAGCAATAAAACCAATCAGTAATATTTAAATGCACATGCCTTAGCTCACTTTGCTGGTAATGTTGGTGATGAGTTTGTTTGGATTGTGGAAGTTCCTCATCCTCTCGATCCTTTGTTCTTGATGATGTTCGCAGTTCTTCTGGTTAATGAAATTTCATCTTTTCTATTTAAAAAAAAAATAGTCTGGTTCTTTTTCTTTTTTTTTTTTAATACCAAATGGCTAACAATAGAACTGTCTTTTTGCCATAAATAAATATGTTATTAAGAGAGAATTTATCAATTACCAAAAGAAAATAACAAGACAATTATAGTGACTCCTGCCAAGGAAATAGTTAATATTGTTGTAATAATCAGTTCAAAAAAAGATAAAAGGAAAAATGGCAACAAACAAAGTAAGTCTTTGAAGTAGCACTTGTGCTTGTTCATCTTTCTTTTTCTCTTCTTCTTCACTCTATCAGTTCACATTCCTGAATCTTCAATATCAGATACATCTGGGACCAACTTAGATAAAATTGCATATGAACATAACCCAAATGGATGGATCGACGAAAACAGTAAAAAAGAAAAGAAAAAAGGTAGCAAATGCGGTGGTGGGGAGGAAGAGGATGGAAGAGATGGAATTAGCTAAGTAGGTTAATTAAGATTAACAATATGCTGATGTCACATCATTTTTAATATATAAGTCGTCCACTTACAGTATTAGGTGAATAGCAATTATATTGTTCGTCCACTTACAGTATTAGGTGAAAAGCAATTATATTGTTCTAGTGTATCTCATAAAAGACAATATAGTATATAGGAAAGAAATTCAATGGGTAATAAATCTAAATACACAATTGAAGGTACAATTTATGACTAATTTAATAACTAAATCTATCTATATTAATGCTACACTAATACCCTCCTCAAATCCAAGGTGGAATAATAGATACCAACTTGAGTTTGGTAAGTAAAAGAGTAAATTATTCAAAAAGATGAGTTTTAATGGAAATATCAGCAGTTTAGAAGAAATATGAAAAAGTCAATAGAGTGCCATGCTAAAGATGTTGATGAACAAAATGATAATAATTTTCAATATGTTTGGTTCATTCATGAAAACTGTCATTATGAGTAATTTGAATGACATTTTGATTGTCATAGTGTGGAATAGTAGCAGAGAAATGTGTAATTCTCATATCTTCAAGTAATCAATGGAGCCAAATTAATTTTGAGTAATATTGACATAGAATTAATTAATTTTGAATAATGCTTATTTCGTGAGATTTGTGTGAATCGTAGAAAAATTTTGATTTTTTTTTTTATTAATAAGCCTTTTTTGAAAGCTTGAGGATGGATTCAAACACCAGACTTTGCTCAAGACCCCAAAAAAAAAAAAAATAAATAAATAAAACATTAAACGAGCTATATTATAGAGTGCTTTTAAGTAGACTTTTACCTTCAATCTAATAGTTGTTTATGAGGTGATCTTCAAACAACGTTTTCATTCAAACGTTTTGATGACAGTTACCTTCTATTTTTGAGTTGAACCTCAGATTATGCAAACTAAATAAGGTGGTAGAATTTTTTTTTTTTTTAGAAAAAAAAGATAGTGGCAGGTAGAGCTGTTCAGTTCTTGGTTTGAATAGAAAATGTTAACCTAATCAAATAAATTCAATTGATTTTATTTTATTTGTCATAGAATTGATTTTGGTTTTAATTTGCATTTTTTAAAGTTTTGATTAATTCAGTAGAATTTAATTTTGATAATTGAATAATTAATTTAGACTAAATCAATCAAATCAAATTAAATCAAAATAGTTTAAATTGAACTAATTCATATTTAAACAAAATTAAAAACTTGTTACTTATATTAAATATTTTAAAAAAATTACTACAAAACTTATTATTTATATAAAATTTATTAAAAAATATTATTTATAATAAAAATATTAAAATAATTTTTATTCTCAAATAATTAAAAATTTTAAAACAAGTTTAAACCAAACTAAATTACAATCAAACTATACCATTTTGATTTAATTTATTTAAATTTTTCTAATAAATTTAATTCAAGTTAATTTTTTATTTATTGCAAATGATCTATTATAGTTGCCAAAGAGTGATACCCCGAAATTATAGGGTTTCGGATTCAGTCTCCACCTTTGATGATGAACTCTTTTTAATAGAGATTTATTAAAAATTGTTCCCTCTCCCATTAACACCCAATAGCTAATCCATTTTTTTTTTTTTTTTCAACAGTTCAGTGGCAGGTGCCTCCAAATTTTTACTGTATATATTGGTGTCACATCACATGACATACTTGCTGATAGCAGTAAAATAAACAAGATAGTAATATATATTGTAATTAATTACTATATAATTCTTAATTAACACTAAATTTGAGGACAAAGCTGTTGAAAGAGAATAAGAGATATCCTCACTCAATGAATTTGGTACTTTCTTCCCTATTTGTCTTATTTAATAGCCAACATCAAATTATAATAATAAGTAATTAATTAGTATTCAAGTAGCCCTCATACACACGCACTGTCTCCCACTCTAAAGCAACTTCCCAGAGAAAGGGTAAATATATTGATGAATTAATATATTCTATTTATGTGGATTCATGTTGATTTCAGATTTCAATGGATAGAAGAAATAGTTATATAGAGAAAGAAAAAGATAGAAGAGATTTCTTGGCAAGTTCCCAAGACAAACAAAGAATTTCCTCTAAAAAATGCCTAAAAAGGATCTAACCAAAATCATTTTTTATCCTATTAATTAATTTATTTAGTGCTGTAGTTTATTGGTTGGATTTTGTGGTTTGCATGCATTCAACCCTTTTTGCCTTAAAGTTTTTCCATGACATGGCCAAACACCAAACCTGATTTTATCGTCCCATCATATACATATAAAAAGGCATAAAAATATCTTTCTTCCGATATGGGCAACTTATCTTATTAGATTTGCTTAAAGCAATTCCTATTTTTGCTCTAAATTTCCTGAGATTTTGTTCTCTTTTGACCTTTGACAAACAAAATTTATTTGATGGAACTGTCGACTTTTGAATACGAATCATACTTGTCTGGATTTATATAGTGTTGAATAGAGTTCTTTTATAGTATATATTAGTAGTCTTCTCGAGATAGTTTATATTGAGTTAATTGATACTAAATCTTTTCAAACGATATTTCTCACATCAATTAGATGTGTTGAGGTTGCGTTGGTAGCATGTAATTACTCATGATGGAATGTAAAGAAATACACATTTAATATAATTATTGAATTAAAATTTTATTTGATTATATTACATTACATATTATTACTTTCTATCAAATATAGCCTTACAATTTCTCTAAATGTTAACTCTAAGACTTTCATTTATTTCACAAAAAAATAATTTATTTATAAAAAATATTTTTTAAATAATAAATTTTCTAACATTTTTAATATATGATAAAATATTATTTTTTTATTTATAAAATTAGGACTAACTACTTTTACCCCTGAATTTATTTGTTTGAAGCAATTTTGCCTTTTACATTTTATTTGAAGCTCTTTTGCCCATAAATTTATATGTTTGAAGCAATTTTATCCTTTATATTTTGTTTGAAACACTTTTACCTCTAACGTTAATATAACCTGACATATTTGTCATTATTAGGGATGATATTCACTAATCCTGTAAACCTTTATGACATGACAATTAATTTAACTAACCTAGATATAAATTCTTTAAATCAAAATGACATGAAAAAACTGAGTAAAAAGAATAAATTTTTTACCACTGAAATTATAATATAACTGAGTTATATTAACGTTAGGGGCAAAAGACTTTCAAATAAAACGTGAGAGACAAATTTACTTCAAATGTATAAACTCAGGGGCAAAAGAGATTCAAACAAAATGTGCGGGGTAAAATTACTCTAAACAGATAAATTCAGGGGTAAAAAATGATAATTATTCCTATAAGATTATATAAGATTTATACTATAAATACTTTATATTTAAACTATTTATTATTTAAAATAAGAAAAATATATTAAAAATAAAAATTTTTATAGATCCTATTGATCACCTATGATCATTGATGGATATTGATAATCATGAAAACCGGTGCGTGCATATAAAACTTCTTTTTTTATTTGTATGAGTTTGTTACAATTCGAAAGTGTCATAAGAGAAAGTTACTTTTCTTAAAGATAGTTTAGTTTTTTATTGACTGAAAACATACTTTTTGTTGACTAATTTTTTCAAATATATCAAATATCAGAAAATGCATAAAAAATATTTTCCATAAAATAAATGAAACTTAAATATTAAAACTATATGCATAAGAAAAAAAAATAGATTCCATTAGCTCCTAAAATTTGAATTGGATCATTATATATACAGTGAAGTCATTATAAATTAGATTCACAATCGTTGATATTATGTCGAATTTTATGGAGATTTGGAGTGAGTTGGCTTAGGAAATATGGCAATTTACGAGAAAATATAATTTATAAGTGTATTGTAAGTGACAAGTTAAAATGAATTTTTTTTTTTTTTTTGCTATTTAACTTCTTTAATAAAAAGAACGTAAATTATGAAAAGAAAGATTAGTAAGTGCAATTTACTTGGAAAAATTAAGAGACATTACTTAAAACAAATAAAGGACTAGTTGTCTCCCTCAACTTTTGAAAAAAGATAAAGATTATTTAAACTCAAATTAACTATTTTGGCCAATTGAACTCTTGATCTTGAATAATTAGTTTCAAGAGGATCTAATATAGTTATTCCGAATGTTAGTTTCACACAAAGTCAATTAAGATAAATAACCTTTAAAACAGAGAAGAGAGAAAAAAATCTTTCTTCATATTCTTGAGATTTTTCAAAATTTATCTCCCTCAAATTATTTTATTTCTTCTCCTGCTTTGCTCAACAAAATTATTTTTCTAAAAGTGAATCCCTTTTGAATTTATGACAGTCCCTCACCTAAATAAGAATCCCTTTTAACATGTCTCTAATTTGGCGAAGAATTAGCATCACCTAAATTAATGGTAGATTTAGCTGATATAGATTTTTGATTAAAAATTAATAGATACATATTTAGTAAATAACACAAAAAGATATTTAATAGTAGATACAATTCAATCAACTACGATTTATTAGCTTTTTATTTTTAAAACTTTTTCTGAATTTTTGCAATAATAATAAAAGAAAAATTAAAAATATCTTTATATTTATTTATTATTTTAAAATTTTATTATTTAACTATTAACTATAAATTATAATATTTTAATTATTTATATAAAAATAATATACATATGTATAGAATATTTTAATTCCTAAAAATATATTAACATATTTATATTGATTAATGTTAACAAGAAATAATTATTGATATTTTGTAAATTCAAATTAATAATTGTAATATTCAAAATTTTGAAATTATACTTTTATGAATATATATTATTTTATTATATTTTTAGTTATATTTTATTTATTTAATTTAATATATAAAATATTACTCTTATTAATTAATTTATATATTAACAGTAATTCTCAAATATAATTTATTAAAGCTTAATATCAAATCACTATCAATTATCAGTTATATCTATTAATTATTCCAAATAAATCCTATATTGATAAAAAAAAAAAAAAGTAACATTGGTTGTTTTTTTAATCTGATAAAAAATAAATTATTTATGTGTTAAGTAAATAATTTGTAAAAAACAAAAAGTAATTGTTATTCTAACCTCAATGTTGTGAATCTAATAACAAAATAAATAACAAATCTACTATAAATTTCTTTGAAATCCTACTTGTCTCTCTTTTCTCTGAAATTCTTTTTGTCTCTTTTTTCTCTAAAAATATTTATTTTTAGATTATCATCGTTATATTCTACCAATGAAAAATGACTTTTCTATCTATTTTCTTTTTTCCAAAAATAAAGTGGATTATTTAATCATATTTTATTAATTTTTATTTTATTTTCTCTTTTTTGAGAGTTTTTGTCTGAATTTTTATTATTTTGTCTCTTTTCATAATATTTTTTTATTTTTAGTGGTTTAAGATTAATTATTAATAATATATGATAATATGTTATTAGATATCATTTTTCAAATTTATTATGGCATATTATGTAAATTTTATTTTATATCCCACTATAATTTTATATTTGGTAGAAATCTTCACAATTGATAAAAATGTAAAATTATCGAAAAAATTTATGGTGAAAATAAAACTATGATTTTAAAGCTAAGTCAATATATCGTTATTATTAGTGTTGAAAATTGAGTTCATATTTATACTTTATATCATAAGATTGTTTTCTATTATAAATGTCATATGATTATTTATAAATAAAAATATTTTAAAAAAAACTACTACGAATTTTGCTACTCTAAGTATTAATATTCTTCCATTTATGAATTATCCAATTGTTGTTGATACCTTTTACCTTTAAAATTTGAAGACACAATGATCAATTTTTGAATTACAATTTTCTACTAGTGAAAATTTTTTCAATTTATCTATAAATAGCATCTTGAACTTGCTGAATCAAGTGATCAAAGAATTAGGATTCCTTTCATTTATATGAGCAAAGAAATTACTTCACACCCTTTTTTCATTGCAAAGTTTGATAAAACTTCATAAAAAAAAACACAAGCTTAAGACTCTAAGGAGACAGTCACCTCATTTGAATGGGTATTTAATATTATCCATTTAACTGACTTATCCTAATACATTGTTATGAATTTGTTAGGGCATCTAATAATAACATATAATAATAATATAAATAATAATAATATAATATAACATGAAACTACTCCACCATTAGTCCTTGTTTGAAACGTTTCCAAAAATTAGTTCCCTCACAAGCTAGACAAATTAGCATTAAAAATGGTTCAAACTTTAGACATTTCTAGAATAGTCAAGACTATTCTAGAATACTTTGAATTCCTCACAAGATCCCTAATTAATTGGTTCAAATCAATTTCTTGTGACCTAACCATGAGTAACTAAGTAGTCAATAAATGAAGTCAAATTTTTACAGCAAAAACTTGTCAAATTTTTTTATATATCTAATCAATAACAATGACAATTCAAATAATTATCACTTAAAATGATTATAGTAGTCTTTATTCTTAAATATAAAAAACACATATTTTTTAATTTAATTTTAGTTAACTTATTTGTATACATATGCATATGCTATTTATTCTCATGTTTTTCATTATGAGTGGATAAGACATTTATATTTGAAGGACAAAAGTGCTCAAAGATGCATGCACTTGCTGCTTGCTTAAAGTTAAATCACACAACGTAATTATTCAGGTTATTAAAAGCTCAAGTTGCAAATAATTAGTAAGATTTCAACATTCAACCCCTCCAAAAAACCAAAATTGAATCAAACAAACTATTTTTTCATTCTTTTTTTCAAAATAAAAAATGCAGAATTTAGCACACGTTATTTATGTGGAAACCTTTTGGATGTGATGAAAGATACAGGTTCATGAACCTTTCTTCAATTATACTACAAAATGTTCGATTCTTCTATATATGGTCCCCATAGCCAAAACAAGTTGCAAGTTGTGCTTTACAATTACTCACTGAAATGATAAAATGGTGAAATGGAATATATCACCATCCACTGCAATACCACGGTCCGATTCACACTCATTTATGTAAGCATATTTAGTTATTTTTTGGAAAATAAAAAATTGAGATTTAGTATGTAGGTGAGAAAACTTAAAGGCTGCCCTTATTATTATTATTATTATTATTATTATTTCTGATTTTTTAGTATTGAAAAATAAAATAAAAACTACCCACTATTATATATTTTTGAAAAGGAAAATTGGATTAATTATTAGGTGATTTGATTTCCCTATCAGGAAATTTGGTGTATAATTGTTAAGGCCACTTTACCTGAAGTAGAAAGGGGACTAACAACTAAAAAAAAGAAAAAGACACTTATAAAAAGATTTCAATTATTTGTATTTATTTTGAAGGTTTTTACACTTATTATAAATAATTAAATTACTCAATAAAATTTATTTACACTCGTCTTAGAGCTTATTGTGGTGTAAAAAAATTTTAAGAAGAGTATAAATAGTTAAATTACAAAAGTAGCAAGTTGGGTATTATTTTTATTTTTATTTTAATTAATTAATATAAGAGAATTGCTTTTTAGGACTATTTAAGAGATCATATTCAAATAATTATAATGGACCATGAAGTAGTTGGCAACTTAATGTGAGGATATGGCCAGTCTTGACTGCTGATCGTGGCGCCGGCGCCGTCACAGGATCGACGCTGAAATCTTGAATTGGAAACGTCAGTAGTTAGGTCACTAATAATAAGTTAAAGGGAGAGTGTGCTAGGACTCGGCCATTGGTGGACGATGGTTATAATTAATTAAGACATGGGCATCGGCCTGGCAATTGGCAAAATATTAAAATAGGAAAAAACTTATTTTATTAATATTTTTTTTTTTATTATGCCGTAAAGGTTTCGTAACATTGTTTAGAATGTTATCTCTTTTGTTTAGTTTAAAGCAAGTTTATCTATATCTAACTTAATAAATTTATAAAAAAATTATCCCTTAACAAATTTAAACTCAAGATCATTAAAAAAAATTAATGGAACTATATCTTATTGCTTGAACTAAAATTTTAAAATTCAATTCAGTTTTTTATTCAACCGAGATGGATGATTACGAGTTAGAAATCAAATTAAAGTTGAATTGCAGTTTAATCAATATATATATATATATATATATAATAATAAATATAAAATATTTTATAAATAAAAATGTCTAAATAAAATTTTCATCAACATATAATAATTGTAAAACATGAATTAAATATTTTAATTATTTAACAAGAATAAGAAATATTCTTTTATTACATCATAAAATTATATATTATAAATAATTAAAATAACACCAATTCAACATTAAATATAATAATTTTAATAAATGACTTTTAATTTTTATAATAATTTATTATTTTAAAAACTCATAAATTTATATTATGATTAATTTTCTATAATAATCTATTATGTCTAAACATTTTAAAAATTATATTATAAAATTATAATAAATTTATTTAAAAAATAAAATAAAATTTAATTATTGTATTATTATTGTAATAATTTAATAAATATAATGTTAAAATTTTTAAAAAATAACCTAAAAATTTAAAAAAATTAAAAAAATATGGGTTAGAGCTGGTTGGATCATCGGGTTTTGACCAAATTAGTTAGTTTTTTTTTAAAAAAAATTCGGATTTGAGGATCGTTTTGGACAATCTAAGAGCCCCGATCTCCGAATTTTTCAGTTTGATCGACTAAGCTAAATCAAACTTGAAACTATTAGTTTGAACCAATATTCATTGACTTAATTAGATAAATAATAATGATTAGTATAAAAATCGTGATAATTACAGCAATAATAATAATCGTAAGTTGCTATTGCGAAGTTGGAAGTGACCATGTACTCTGAATTGTTAGGCACTAATGGTTTTAACATGAGTGCATGGCAACTAAATTTTGTCAAAATGCTAATGACTATGACCAGATTCTGCCACTTTTTTTTTAATTTCATTTTTTTTTAGTTTTATTGAGAAGCTCCTTTGAGGGTGGCTTAAAAAAAAAAAAAAAACTCAATCACAATCGCAGATTTACTCATCCATGATCACTAAAAAAATTAAGGATGGTAAATCTGAAAATTGATAACGAACAAAATGATTAAATATTAGTTTAATATGAGTATGCTTGTTATACAAAGAACCTGGCCAACTTTTTAGAAATTAAAATATAATATTTGAATTTTTACAAACAAAAAAATTAATATTTATTTCATTGTACGGTAATCACTCAAATTTTCTTTGTGTAGTAGAAAAGATCAACGACTACTATTGACATTGGATCACATATCTATCTATCATTTTAATCTCTTTTAACAATGATTACAAATTTTATACACGTTATATAATTGTTGAAATTTGAATTTCTAATTTTTTGTTATGATTTTATTTTGTTTTAATTGAGATTAGGATTTACATCTATATTATATTAAAACATATTCTGGAAAACATATTATCATATGAATTGGCATATTAAAAATAATATATAACCTCTCACAAAAATATGAAACTTATTTTTTTATATGTATTAAAATGAACTTTATATGTTCATTAGTTTATATGTATTATTTTTAAATGTAAATATGACTTAGAGCTTACAAAATCTAATTTAATTCAAATTCGCTGAAAAAGATATGAAATAAGTTTACTTTAAATTGAAAGAAAATATGAAATGATTCCTACTTGAAATGATCTAAAATTTCTAATAAAACTCAATTAGATATTAATTCGACCAACTAACCTAATAGAATATAAATAGTTTTAAGTCAACCTAATTCAATTTAATTTTAAATTATTAAATTATTTTAAAATTTTTAAAATTTGAAAATGTTAAAGTTATCAATAATTTGATCAGTCATCCTAAAAAAAATTAAAATGATATGACTTATACTTCAAATTTGACTTATAATCTAAAATAATTCAATTGAAATTTATTCAACAAAAATCTAAAATCAATCAAATCTAAAGTTAATCCAATATATACATCGAGTCAATACAATCAATTCATTTTATAATTTTCAGCCCAAAATTTACCGTTGATATGTACTTGATCATTGAGGTAAAAAGTATTAATACATATTAATCCAATATTTTATATATATTATTTTGAAATTAAAATATTATGAGTGATTTCTCTTATCCTTAAGAACTTTATTAGTTCCAATCTTTTATAACTTTATTAAAGGTGAATATGTAATCAATCTAATGTTAGTTTAGTGATTAAGTGGTGGAATTTTAAAATAATTTTAATAAGATTTAGTGTTTAAAATCTAATTTAAACATAATTAATTTTATATCCGAAAAGGTGGAGAAATTTTACTTTAAATTTAATTAATATATATATATATATACATGTGGCATCCATACTAAAAAAATGTAGATTGTAACTTCTGGAGTGGTCTCAATCATGTCATAATAATAATTAGCAACCCATGCTTTTGGGAAGACTTTAAAGAACTCAACCATTGCGTTCAAAAAATATTTGTCCTCTTTTCATCTAAGACCTTGAAAGCTTTCAAAGGGGGATTGTATCTAGGGCATTTCTTACCATACTATCTACTGCAAACAATATTTAATATCCTAAAAATGTTCAATGGCCTCGTCTGTCCCTTCCCTTTTGAATGAATCTTTTTCGGTTGGGTCACATGAAAGAAACTCTGATTTGAACTCATAAGAATATTGTTTAACTGTGTCTAATTAAGGTTACTTGTTGATTCCAAATACGTATGCTACTTTCACATGAATCCTAGTTTTTGGCCCTTTACCATGCCATAATTGCTTAGTCAAAAACTATTGTGCATGGAAATTCACTCCTAATACATTTATAATATGGTGAACACTACTACGGTGTCTTAAATTAAATAAAATTTATTATTCACCATTATATTAGATACCGTTAAATTAGATGTGAGTTATTATTCATTTTTGAATTAGATCATATTATTTGATAATATTATTAAAAACATTATTGTAGAATTCACTCAATAATCAATTGGTACTTTTACCTACAAATAATAGATAAAAGTGATATTATTTAAAAGATACATCAAATTCAAATTTAATCCATTGCAAAAATATGTTTTAAAGACTAAAATCAATTAAATGTGAGGATAAATAAGTAACTTTTTGTATATAATTGATATGTTGGGATGAATGAGAGAAATCGAAGCAACTCTTTGAAGTGAATTATATTTTCAAAATGTGACTGAAAATTTTTTAAACTTTTTCCAGGGTTTATTAGCTTTTGCGCTCTCTTGCAAATTAGCCTCTTTCTACCTATCCCTGTGTGGGTAACGACCTCTGCTGCTACTTTTTATCTTTCATTATCTAACTAACAGTCGGTCTAAAAATTAAGAGGGGACTCGGATCAGGGCACAGCCTAACTAAGAGAACCATTCTATTAAGGCAAGACAGAATGGGTAGGCACGAGCAGTCTGGTGTCTGAGCCAAATGGTTAGACTACGACTGCTTCACTGATTGGATATAGTATTAGCCATCTATCCCGAAGTAAAATGGAATGGAATAGAAAGAACGCGAAGAGCATTTTTTTTTTTTTTTTTGAGGGAAGGGGTATGCTTGTGAAGAAGCAAGCTTATTCCCACCCGACCGGCAGCTACCGGGTCTCTCCATCTCTCCTAAACTTCCTTTGGTCATCGGCCACTGTTGAAATTAGGTTAAAACAATAATGATAGATAAAAACCTAAATAATTGTAATTACTGTAATAGTCAGTGGAAAAAAGAGAAATGGAAAGTTAACCTTTATTTAGGCAAAATTATGAAACGCATAAAAATAAATAAAAATTTAAATCGAATTTTATTTTATTTTTCTGCTCTTGAGACTCTGTATATTAAAATCTTTTTCCACACATATGAAAAGCATGTAGGATAAATCAATAATTCCATTTTGTTTAATTTGATCAATTTGTAGCTCAATTTGACTAAACATTTTTTTTAGAATCACTTTTGATTAGTATGATGTGGTTAAGTTTAGTTTTGATGATATGAAAATTGAATGAACCAAACTAAATATAATTGTATGCTTAGTCATAATTGAAATAAAAAGTCTATATTCACATCTAGAATTTTATCTTTAAAATATATAAAAACAACATTTAAAAAATATAAAACTAAACTTAAAATAAATCTATGTAATTTGATTTTATTCAATTTTTTAAAGATATAATTTCATTAATTTATTGATTTTAAAAAAAAATTAAATTAAATCAAGTCGAACTAAAACTCTAACGTTCATCTTTAGATGTAAACTTTGACATCGGATGCTTAGATACTAAAAATCACTTCAGACATATTTTAAATTCATTCTGTAACCAGAGAACAATAAGATGAATTGTATTGAAACATTATTTATAAATAAAAGGAGTGAATTTAAATTTAAGTGACGTAATTTTCATGTTGATGGATGAAATGTGAATTAAATGTTAGGAGATGGGGGACCTCTATATGCTAGCTTCGAATTTTAGAAATAAATTTCTTGTTTTTTTGTTTTTATATGAAAAAAAATAATCTAGTGGCAGAAATTTCCCTGTACTCGTGGACTGAAGTGACCAGTGGAAAACAATTGTTTTGTCTCATGAAAAATTTATATTATCCGTCCATAATATTATATTCATTTTTTATAATTGTTATATTAAAGAGACAAAAATTTATCTTTTTTCAATAAATAAATTATTAGATTTTATGCTTAATATAGATAAGTATTAATAGCTCTCATATATCTAAATACCCCATGAACAGATATCTACTCTATGAATTGGTAGTTTTTTAGGCTAGTGAAAGAAGAATGACACCGTTCAACCAACCAACTTCATTAATGACATATCACATCACATATAGTAACATTCAAAAGATTAATGCAGTATTTATTTCCTTAATGCTAAGATATTATGCAGTTATAAAATAATCAATTTCCTCAAATATCGATATCAATTAGGATTCATCTAACCGCTATTATATTAAAATATAAAAGATAATTTCAACACACATGTAAAAGTATGGAAGACTTCCATTCATTACTTCTGATATTTTTAATTCTCTGCAACTCTTTAAACTTCAATCATTACCACTCATTAAGACATCAAAGTGACTGTGGGCATCCTAACTCCTCTTGAGCTTAGTTGTATTCTTTGTAAAATTTCTATATACTAATTCGAGGTGAAGGGCCATCAAATATCAATTACAAAAATATAACAAATTTAAGATTTTCAAACTTTTTAGATAAATAGTTAAGTTGAGCTCAGTTATTTTGATTATTTTGTTAAACTGAGGTCTAAGAATGAGGAGGAAAAAGAAGAAGACGACGTCATGAGTTGCAGGGACAACATTGCCACGCTGTATAAGAGCGACACATGGCACCACATCGACAACAAAAAATAATTAAAATGTTAATGAGGGCACTATGACGTGAGCAAACTGATGAAGGAAAAAGCAATTCTGAGGTCCAACATCGCCGCCGCGCGTCATTTGACTCACGTGGGTGAATGTGGTCCCCACGAACCCAAATTTTTTGCTTATAAAGTTAATATTATGCATCACGCCAATGCAATGCCACAGTATCTATCTGTCTATCTATCCTTTTCCCTTTCCCTCTCCCCTCTCCTTGTTCAAGATTCAACCCCCTCACCTCCCCTCTATTATTTATTTATTCATTAATTGATATTTATCTCTTAATTACTAATATAAAAATATTTTCTTTAATTAGTAAATCCCTCTTTTTTTCTTGTATATAAAGGATTAGTTAAGTAATCCAATCTTGTATAAGACCAAACAACACATAGTTGTGTTACACAACACAAAAGTCCTAAAAAGAACCCACAAGTAGTAATGGAACCTTGTTTCTATTATAATCAATGCCTAAAACAAGAACTCTCCTTTGATTCTTTTTCTTGGACCCAAGATGAGTCCTTTCTTTTCCAGCCGGCAAATTCCCTCCCCTTCGACGCCCATGACTCGGAAGAAATGCTTCTTTTGGATGTTCTAGCGCGCGGGGGGAGCCCCCTTAAAGAACATTCAGTTGAGTCCAATAATTCCACCTCCACCAACGTCACTAACAAAGATCAAGAGGAAGTAACTTCTACAGACCCTGAGCCTGAGGTCGTTTCTTCCACACCTCCCCCGCCCTCCAATAAGAAAGAGAAGTCGTACCGAGGAGTCAGGAGGCGGCCGTGGGGGAAGTACGCGGCGGAGATAAGAGACTCCACAAGAAATGGAATAAGGGTTTGGTTAGGAACGTTCGATAGTGCGGAGGCAGCTGCCTTAGCATATGACCAGGCAGCATTTTCCATGCGGGGTTCTATGGCTATACTGAATTTTCCTGTGGAGATCGTGAGGGAATCCCTTCGGGACATCAAGAATCGGTTTGAGGAGGGGTGTTCTCCGGTGGTGGCGCTGAAGCGAAGCCACTCCATGAGGCGGAAGTCGATGAGCAAGAAAAGTAAAGGGAAAGAAGTAAATAATAGTAGGTCAAAAAATAATGTGGTGGTATTGGAAGATTTAGGAGCTGAGTATTTAGAAGAGCTTCTGAGTTCATCATGTGAAG
>CATIWR010108727.1:0-13036 GCA_949677035.1 Omphalea diandra
ATTGTAATAGGTTATAGTGTGAGCCTGTCAAAACACTAAGAGAGGTTGTTGTATGAGTCTGTTAAAACATAAGTGTAAAGGTTATTGTGTAAACCTCAAAACACAAGTGCATAGGTTGTTGTGTGAGCCTTCAAAACATAAGTGTGAAAGTTTGGTGTAAGCTTGAAAACACCTTTGAAAGATAGTGGAACACCCAATTTTAAAGAATTAGGGAGTGGATGTAGGGTTGTTTATACCCGAACCACTATAAATTGTGTGTTTCTTTCCCACTCATTTCTCTTCTCTCTTTCCAATTTTAATTTTTATACACCAATTCAACCCCCTCTCTTGGTGTCTAGGGCCAACGACAACCATATTATTTCATTACTCGATACATATGGAGGTGGATGTATATATTGACGACATGATGGTAAAGTTAGAAACATTAAGACACTTTGAGACTTTAAAGAAGTTCTTGCAAAAGGTAGATCAGTATAACCTTAGGCTCAATCTGAAGAAGTGTATATTTGGGATCATCTCAGGTTAATTATTAGGCCATATAGTAAGTGAGAAGAGTATCGAGGTAGATCCAAACAAAGTAAGGTTATTCAGAACATGCTTGCACTAAAGGTATAAAATAACGTCTGAGGGTTTTTGGGATGACTCCAATACATTAGCAAGTTTATAGCTAGGTTCACTATAATTTCGAAACCAATTTTTAAATTGTTGAGGAAAAACTAGCCAATAATATGGAATGAGTAGTGTTAAAAAACTATGAAAGGATAAAGGGGTATCAATTTAGCTCACCAATGTTGAGGGCATGGAAGCTAAGAAAACTCTTAATTTTGTACCTGACAATAGAAGAAACATTTGAGAGAAGAATGTTGGTACAAAAGGATAATGAAAGGAATAAGCATGTGGTATGCTAATTTAGTAAAAAGTTACTCCCTTATAAAGAAAAGTACAACAAGATTTAGAAGACATGTTTAGTGATGGTCTGGGCTACTAGAAAGTTGCAATACTATTTCCAATCATACTCGGTAGAAGTAGTTTCAAAGCTAGATGTGAAGTACCTATATGAAGCCCTTTCCTTAATTAGAAAATTAGCAAAATAGATGATACACCTTATCGAGTTTAATATCAAGTATGAGATGAAGAAGTTAATTAAGAATGGGGTAGTTGGGGAGTACTTGGTATAACAACCACTTGTAGAATAGAACATAAACCTCCCTAATTTCCTAATGAAGGCATAGGAGCAATAGAACCAAAGATGGATAATGTACTTTGAAAAAATAGTGAACAAGAAAAGAGTTGGGATAGGAGTCATCTTGGTTTTACTTGAAGGAGAATTATTGTAAATGGCTAAGAAAATAAACTTTGGGGTAACCAATAACATGGCAAAATATGACACATGTGCTTTTAGGCAGGAGTCACTAGTTCAAATGATGGCTAAAATAGCAGAGGTGTTTAAAGATTCTTTGTTGGTAGTTTCCTAAGTAATTGACAAACTAGAGTGAAAAAAATAATGATTGAGGACATATATGGAGTACCTAAAGATGTAGAGCCCAAACTTTTAAAGAATTATATTTCATCAACTCCCATGGGTAGAGAACATGATGGAAGATTTCTTGGCCACTTAAGTTGCCATTTAGAATGGGCTAGAAAAAATGCCAATAAAGCCTTTACTCATGCTCAAATACAACATACATGTTGTGTTAGCAAAAGGGTGATATGGAAATTAGCCAAAGTATTATGATGTACAAATGTATTTGAAGAATGACACATACTTTAAGGGGGTAGAAAGGAAAGATAAGGATATTATTTGAAGAATAACATTACAGTTTATAGTTTATGATGATGTGGTATATAAGCAGATGCCCTACAGGATCCATTTGAGGTGTTTGATGAAAAAGGAGGCGGATAGAATGATGAAGGAGGTGTATGCGAGAGTTTGTGGTCCCCACATGAATAGAGCCTTAGAAAGAAAAATCTTGAGAGTGGGGTACTATTAAACCACTAAGTAAGATTACATCATAACCACAAGGGGTTGTCACGAATGTTAGGTTTACAAAAGCCTTAATCATTTACCACTAGTGGAGTTGCAGAACTTGACATTGCCTTGGCCCTTCGCTACATGGGAAATTGATATGAATGGGAAGGTTAAACTACCATCAATAAAGGGACATAAATACATTATAATATGGTCAATTATTCCTCAAAATAGGTAAAAGTCAAACCCTTTGGAAAGTTAAAGGCAAAATAATAAATAATAACCTTTTTTTATCACTATAGCATACCACATCATGTTGTAACGAATAATGGTGTATATTTTTAGGCTAAGGTCAAGATAGTCCTATAAAGGTATGAGGTGGCACTTCATATGTCCTTACCATATTGGTGACAAGTGAATGATATAGTAGAGCCGACTAACAAGAACATTAAGAACATCTTAGCCAAATGGTGGAAACTTACTTATAAGGATTGGTCGAAAAAGATACCTTTTGCATTATGGTGATATTGTATTACCACTACAATGTTAATGGGAATTTCACCTTATTCTCTAATGTATGGAATGGAAGTAATGTTATTGGCGAAGATGGAAATAAAGTCCCTTTGTATGTTGATTGAAACAAAGATCCCTAAGTATCAGTAGGTTAGAAGAAGATATGATAAGTTTGCTCTATTGGACAAGCAGAAGCTAAAAGCTCTATATTATATACAACTCTACTAGATGAGGATGAAACATACCTTTAATAAGAGGGTTAAGATGAGCATAATGATGGTGGGTGACTTAGTATTGAAGGGAATGTAGCCACAAGTTTAGTATCCTAAGGAAAAGTTCAAGCCTAATTGGAAAAGTCCTTATGTGGTTAAATAAATATACTCGGGTGGTGACATGTAATTGTTGAACATGGATGAGAATGAGTTTTCCAAGATAATGAACTTAGATCAATTAAAGAAGTACTTAATATGAGATGACTCGAAAAAATAATGAGCCCGCTAAGTTAAAAATTTGAAATTATATATATATATATATATATGTGTGTGTGTGTGTGTGTGTGTGTGTATGTGTATAAGCATGTATGTGTGTGTATGTGTAAACAAGAAGAAAATAAAATAAAACAAAAAGCAAAAGAGAGTGAACAATCACTAGAGAAGAATAGTGGTAAGTCAACAGGGGAGTTTAATCGAGAAAGTGGACAATGACAAGGCAATCGCCAAGGTAAAGGATGAAGCGTAAGGAGCCAACTATGAGCATTAAAGTTTGGACCTTAAGATGTAATCCCAATGATGAGAACCATTAAGGATCAACTCCCAAATGTGTAAAGGAAAGGTCACAAAAGGAAGGAATGAAGCCTAGGGAAACCTTGAATTAAGCCCAAACCAAGCTGACAAACCTAAACAAGCCTAACTAAAAAACCCACCAAATAGCAAATAGAAGATCCCAAACAAGCCTACTTAATTGTACCACCATATTGCTAATCCTAGCAGATAGAAGATTCCAAAATCTAGACATTTAGCATTCATATGATTGTACAACCATTATAGAGGTTTGTATGCCAAGAATTTAGTTGTATAGACATCCTTAAAATCCTAATTCTAGAATATTATTAGCTTTTGTATGTTATGGTTGAGCATTAAATGCAATTAAAGACATCTTGGCTCAGGTGTACCTATCTCCCTCTATAAATTAGGTGCAACTCCGATCATTGAGTATAAAGAGCATGAGAAGATACATGAAGTTCTATCTAAATGTCATGTTTTTCTGATCAAATTTATTGATTTAAGGGCTTAGATGATGTGGGTTTATTGGAAGCCATTCAAGAACACCTTAAGGTCCTCTAATAGGAAGAATTTGGCCACCTTCTTGCCAACTCTTATAAAGAGCTCACTTATAAGTTCTTGGCTAGCGTTTACCTAGAGACCTATAGGGCTTATGGAGAACACCCCTTTGGCATTATTTCCAACTCTAAAACAAACCTTTCACCTTTTTTTTTAGTGAGGTTACAAAAGATTTTTTTTTTCTTATGGATGAGGGGCTTGATGAATTCCCTAAAGACTTTAACAACCAAGAAGTGTGAGCTTCTTTAGGTGGGATTTCTAAGTATAAGGCTAGAATGAGCAAGATTTTAGAATTAAAAGACTTTTCAGCGTGATATATTCATCGCTTATTATCCTATTCCATAATCGGTTAGGATGCGAGTAATAGTGTTGAAAATAGAATTGAGCTCCTCTACCTTTGGTGTTTGAAGTTTAACCACCAAATCAACATCGTTTGGTGGATTGTAAACCATATGAATGTTCTGGCAAAATGGGATTCATGGGGTATTTCTATTGGTGATTCCACCACTCTTCTTACCAACTATTTGAAAGTGTATCACCTACAAAATATCGATCAATTAAATAAAGCTCCAAGGTCCTACTAGTTATCTTATGACAACATGTTCTGCATGGGACTTGTAAAGAGGGATAGGGATGGTTATGTGTTGGTTCGTGATGAGTAAAAGGTAAGGGTTAATGATGATATATATGAGGGTGATACATAACAGTATGTACTTTTAGAGTGTCTTCTTCTCAAAATCCTTCATCATTGTCTATAAGTAGGGTAGAAGAAGTGTTGGTATGGATAGAATCTTGATTGAAGCACATGGACCAATGCCAACATGTTTTTGAGGATGAGCTGCAAGGAAGGTTTCTCGCTTTGGACTCTCGTATGGTATACATGGATGGGTAAATGTGAGCCTACTTTGAGCACCTTGGATTTCCTCATCCTCCACCACTAATGGATTGATCACCCCATCTCACCTTTGTTTTATCATTTTCTTTTATGTTTTTTATTCTTTTTTTTATGCTCTTTGTGGATGTTGAGCTTTAACTTTTGAACTTCTCTTATGTTGGCTAACACTAGTGGAGTGCATTATGTTCCCAATTTCGTACTCACAAATTTATGCTATCATTGCAATAATTTGGTTTAATGTTATTCTTGTGATATTTTGATAAATGTTACCATACCCTTATGCTCTAATGATTCATCTTTGTGTAGTTGAGATTTCTTTTCTTGAGATTTGCAAGTTGGCACACTCTTTCTCCTTATTTTTGAAGGGGGAAGTCTTTTTCCCTTGCTCTTTAATTTTTTATCTTCACCTTCAAGGATAATGATGTTTAAGTTTAGGGGAATTGATTATTTTTTAGCCTTACTTTTGATTACATTTAGGTCTATACTTGATTATAATTTCCTGTGTGTCTTCAAGTTTTGAGTTTTTGTAATAGCTCTTTGTGGCTAGTTTTGGTTCCTAGTTTTGAGGTGGAAAATTGATGAAAAAAATCTATAATCTTTGTTTAGAGTTGTTTAGGTTAATTTCCCTTTTGAGCTTAACAATCATGTTTTATTCAAAAATCGGTTAAACAAATTAGAATTTTTTTTCACTTTTGGCAAAGTGAGGATTAATCCATGAGAGATTTCTTTCATACCACTTTTAATTAGTGGAAACCTCTACGTATGTTAGAACTTACAAAAACACCTTTTGAAGCGAAATCTTAGTGCTTGGTAATATGAAGAAAATGATTGAGGCATTATTTGGTTAGCCTATTACTCCCCATCCATACCTCTATCACATCATCCTTTGTTACCCTTTTGAGCCATAATGAATACTCCTTAGAGAGTATTAATGAGCCTTTCTTTCTTTCACCCATATCCGACATTATCACCATATAGCCAAAATAATCTTTTACCTCCCTTATCAAGAGAATAGAGTTAGAACTTGGTTATATAATGGTACATGACGCAATGGATCACTTATATACATTTATATTGAATAATGGATAAAAGAATCCATCTATTATTATCTCTTTGGCACCATAAAGGTTGATTCAAGCTTAGGAGGTGGCATAGTGATAGCTTGAAATATGTTTAGCTCATTAATCCAGTCTTGCCAAATAAAAAAAAAAAAAAACAGGGAAGCAAAAGAAGAATTGAGCCATAAAAAACAAATAAGAAAAGGAGGTGTTTTGGATGTTCTTCAAGAAATAAAAATGAATTGTAATATATAAAGATCTTTTACAATTCATACTATTGTCATAATCATTGTTCTATCTAAATTTCTCTTGCTTTGGATTTGACTAATCTTTGGAAGCTTAAACCTAAGCTTTACACTACAAGTTATTAAAGACCTCATAACTTTTAAGGTTGTTAAGTGTTGCATTAGTGGAGAAAGGTGAATTCATTTTGCCTATGATCATATGTGATTCTTAAGAATCGAGGAAAAATCTTGCTTAAGGTGAATTTACAAGAGAATCAAAATGGAGAATGAACTATGATGCTAAGTCAATTGTGAATTGGATATGATTGGTATGGAACTTATCATTATCCTGAGTGAAATTACTTGAGTGAGGAAAAGCATGATTATAATTGAGATAAAACTTCCCTCTTGAAATTCTTGATATTCAATTCTAGCCATGAGAAATATTATTTTATACTTGGCAAAGAAAATGATTGCTTGAGGACAAACAATACTTCAAGTTTGGAGGAATTGTTTAGTGGATTAACTATCTTATTTTTATAGATTATTCATTTTGAAATCCATGCATTTCCATTAAATTAGACACAAAAATAGACCTAATGCATTAAAATGAGTGTTTTATAGGTAAAAAGTGAAGAAAAGCAAAAAAAAAAAAAAAAAAAGGAGGAAAAGTTGAAATTCACGACTGTGTGGTCTAGTGACATAACCACACTCCTTAGAAAGACCAAAAGAGCTAAGCACCATAAAAAAGATGCACGGTCGTGCTTCAATAGGTGCACGACTGTAGACCTCTGTAAAGCCAAAAACATGATTTCTTTATAAGGGTTTTTCTTTTCCTTATGACGGTGGGATATTTCTTTTCTTGCATATGATAGTTAAGATATTATTTAAAAAGGAAAATAAGCAAAATTAGGGCATGAAGGGATAACAAAGGAGGAGTGGATCATTCAAGAACAACTACTTTAAATTTATAGAGAGAGAAGGTGCAAGGATCAAGCAATCAATGAGAAGTTCATGGCTATTGTTGGAGCTAAATTATTTGTTTTCTTTTCTTCTCTTTATTTCATTATGAACTGAATTTTCATTGGTTAAGGTTGTAAATAATTCTTGTATGACTTTCATTGGGTTTCTTAATCTAAATCTATTTAGTTTCTTGCATTGATATATTAGCAATGGTTGAGTATTTATTAGTTGATCAATCAATTAATTCCTTTGTTTTGTTTATTGAGTTGAGGAACCTTAACAAATCATCATTATCCTTAGAGTCTTAATTAATGAGATAAATGCATGATGATCAGCTTTTGAGTTAAGGAACCTTTAACTTAACATATCTTTATATGTCAATTTCTACTTGAGAGGGATTAATTGACTACCCTAGTAACTTGATAGTAGTATATATTGCATGGACCAATTTTGATAAGGATTAAGAACCCAATTGAAGGTTACCAAGTGAAGTTGAACCCTTAGCCACTCTCATCCATTGATTGTCTCGCATCATTATTAGTGTTTAGTCTGCTTTATTACAATTTCTATTCTTGTTTAATATTGATTTCCTAGATAATATAAGATATGTTGGCTTTTATGCTCCAAGAAGGGGATAAGTTGAATTGGTAGGCAATTTAAATTTTTGGAGGAAAGAGAAGTGATTTAAGCTTTAAAAGAAGAATTTATCAGACGAAAATTTATAGTGGTTTGGGTATGAATCAACCCTACATCTACTCCCCAATTCTTCCAATTGGGTGTTCTACTAACATCAAATGGTGTTTTTAAATCTCACACCTAACTTTACAACTTGTGTTTTGTAAAGGCTCACACACAACCTTACAAGTGTTTTCTAAGACTAACACTCAATCTTATACGAGAGTTTTTTATTGGCTCACTCTCAAACTCAATCCCAAAGGGTGTTTAAAGATAACACTAAACTTCTTACTACTTTAATAACAAAGAGTAATTAAGAGAGTGAAAGTTTAGAGATAAAATTGTAAGAGTTTGGCCTTATAAATGTTATTCTTTTGCATTTATGTCCATTTGGTGGAGTATTTATAGGTTACTCCCACCAAAGAGATGTTAGAGACAAAACTATGCCCAAATCTCTAAAGTGTGCTAAACAAAATGAAATGCCTGTCAGGACATCGTCACAGTCGTTATAGGTTAATCACAATCGTAATTTCCCTTTTGCTCTTAAGTTTTGCCTAGTAATAATTGAGATCTTCAATTATGCCTAATAGCTAGTGACATGTAGCAGTTTGACATTAGGCCTTTAAAAGACTAGTCGTTGGAACCTTTTTTAGTTTCTGAGTGTCACAGCAGCTATCTCATAATGGTGACCATGAAATCAATCACGCTGGCTAACTGGACACTACTGTTGATCATGATTACCATATCCAATTTAGAGTTCTTATGTTAGGCTTGTAGTGGTCACTATCTTAATGTTACGATCACTACATATGAATTTGTAATAGTCTTGTGGCACATGGCTTGAGCTGGATGTAGCTATTAAATCCTTTAAAACTTGATTGAATGTCATGGTCACTATCAAGGATATGATTCGCACCAAGATTGATACTGTCTAATTTGTGTCCAAGACTCTTAGTAGCAGTTGTTATTTTGGGGGTAGCGATCATGATTTATAGGCATTTCTTTATTTTATGCTCTATTTAACATCCAATGATGTTCTAGCTTAATTTATGCAATCACCATTCTTAAATAAGGCATTAGAACTATTCAATCTTGCGCTATCAAGATCAAAAGAGTGTGTTGACCTAGGTTTGACCACCTAGTCCAACAATCTCCCTATTTTTTTTAATTTGACAACCCTAGATTGAATTATATAAGGATATCTTATGCAATGTCATTTTAAATGTAAGAGAGGGATAGTTGAATATTAGATAAATGCTTTATGAAGTCAAAATGCTCTCCTTTAATCTATCCAACTTTAATTATTATCTTTTTACATAAGATATAGAAGATATTTCCCCCTTTATCAAGATAAAAAGAGAGGAAATTCAGAGGGAATAACCAAATAAGGGAATGACAATTATAATTATAGCAAATTCCATTATAATGGAAATCATAATAGGTTACAATCATAACCAATTTGAAGTGCAATCAATTGAGAATTAAAAAGGATGAAATATAATTTTTATTAAAGAAGAAACAGAACATAACACATTCAAACATACACAAATGTTTGATCACATTATACAAGCCTAAAGTTTAAGAAATAGAAAGAAAGTATTGAAAAGAAAAAAAAAAGGAAGGAAAAAGAGAATTTAAAAGAGATTCATTAATAACACTAAATATAATATCATTAACAAGTACGTATGCATAATGCTTACCACCTAAGCTAGCATTCCTAGTAGGTCCAACTATGTATATATGGATGAGTTTAAGAGTTCTAGATGTACTTAAAATATTTTTATGCTTGAAGGATGTTTCGTGTTGCTTTCCCATTTGATAAGGACAACATGTCGTGTCCTTTTAGAACTTAAGCTTTGAAAGACCTTCTACTAGCTCTCATTTTGACAAACTTTGTAGAAGTTCCATGCTAACATGTCTAAGTCTTTAATGACAAAGTCAAGACTCATTGCTAATGGAGACAAAACACTTTAAAGATTGGTTAGCTAAATTGTCTAAGTCAATTATATAGGTATTGTCTCTCTTTTCACGCCCTAAAGACTACCTTCTTATCTACCAAGGTGGTAACTCAACATTCTCTAGGATCAAAGGTGACTTTATTACCTTTGTCAAATAATTAACTTGCACTAAATAAATTATGTTACATTTCTTCAACTAAAAGAACATTATCAATAAGAGAGCAACCTTTCTTATTAGCAGTTTCAATGCCAATTACCTTGCCCTTGGCATTATTTCCAAATGTGACATTGCCACCATCTTTTTATATAATGGCTATGAATAACTTTTTATTTTTGGTCATATGCTTTGAGCACCCACTATCCAATTATCTTTTTTTGTGGCTTACAAGCATTCCTACAAATCAAAAACATTTCATCTTTGTTTAGGTACCCAAACATACTTGGGTCCTTGGGGGTTCAGATTGGAAGGATCCTCCAATTTGAGGTGTGCCTTCCTACTATAACAAAAGACATTATATGGTCATATTTCATGCAATAATGACATTGGAGCTTAGACTTGTAAGTATTTCTCCTATAAACAACCTTAGCATGAGTAGGAAGCTTTCTCACACTTTGGTTGTGTGAATGCATGAAAGTACATGACTGAGGAGTAGAAGAGAATTTTTTATGTTTATGTGTTTATAGTTGACTTTTTTATTACATGTTTGCATGATTTCCTCTTTAAAGCTTAGCTCTTGAGCCTTGGGGAGCCTTCCTTTTGCCCTTAGGCTTGGGAGGCTTAGTACTAGGAGCACTCTTCTTTCTAATAATATTAATGCTAGAATTTTGAGGTGTAGAAGCTCTAATGAATGTAGTGGAAAAGGATGTAGATGAAGAGGCTCCATTGAAGCCTAAACCATGTCTCACTAAGGGTAGTATTTGAGATACAATAAGTGTATCTAAAACTTCTTTCTCTTTATAAAATTTAAAGATGTAATTTCTAAGTTTAATGATTTCACCTTTTAAAAAATCATTTTTTTTTCTCAAAAAATCAAGAAAGGATAAAGTTTTTGAAAGCTTTTCTAAAGATTTCTTGAGTTTTTCATTAGAAGTCCTTTAGTCACTTACAAGGCCATTCAAGTTTGTAAATTCATCCTCTAGTTTTAAACACTTTTTCTTGTAAATTTTTATTTGAGATTTATATTGATCACATCTCAAGGTTCGAGATTCAAGAAGCTCATTGATACGATCTGTCACTAATACCTATAGATCGAATAGGCAAGTACGCCTATCGAATATAGTATAGCGTAGGAGTATAGAGTGTCGATCCCTCAAGGACTAAAAGTACTAGTATTAGCTCTTTCTCTATTATTTAATTGGCAATTTTAAGTGAATTAATTAACTAATAAAATAAAATAATTCAACAAACTAAAATAATGAAAATATTAAATAGAGAGTGAGAAAAAGATGATCAATATGACAAATAGCACTCAAGTATTGAATCCCCTTAAGACTTATTAAGAAATTGATTTCCCGACAATACAATCTAATTCAATGTTTATGGAACCATGGAAATTCCTTTAATATGTTAAAGTCTTTCTCAAGATCATTAACAACTAATTCTAGATTGATTAATTTGAATCTCTTCCTAATTAAAACCCCTAAAATTGCATTATAGTTCTTTGAATTTCACTATTAGGTTTGACCTTAATCTAGAGGATTTATGTTATCCTATCTCTAGGGGTACATGCAACTCCTTTCAATTGTGCTAGATCGATTCAATAACTTGATTTCTCAATCTAAATTTAAAAAATTAAAGCAAGAATCAATATTCTGGATATATCAATTCAAGAAAATAAAGAGCAAACACAATTGAATTCCATAAAATAATGAAAATATTGTATTATCTAAAAAATCACAATTCAAAACTCATCTTAGGGTTCATTATACCCAAGTGCCTAATTAATTTAGTTCATAATTGAATTACTAACCAACATCAAAATAAAGAGAAAATACAATAGAAAAGTGTTCATGATAAAAACCCTTGTATTCTGTAATTCCCCTAAAAAACACTCTATTATTGCAACCAAAGGGGTCTTTAGGAATAAGCTTGATGAGCATGGAACCATAGTTAGAAACAAGGCTCAATTAGTAGCCAAAGGCTAAAACCAAGAAGAGGGAATAAACTTTGATGAAACTTTTGCCCTTGTTGCATGGTTGGAGGCCATTAGGATTTTACTTGCATTTGCTTCTCATATGAATTTTAAATTATATCAAATGGATGTCAATAGTATTTTCCTAAATGGCTACATTGATGAAGAAATGTATGTTGAAAACCCCCTTGGTTTTGAAAGTCATTGCTTTCATAACCATGTGTTCAAGCTCACCAAAGCCATGTATGGCTTGAAGGAAGCTCCAAGAGCTTGGTATGAAAGGTTGAATAACTTTCTTGTAAAGAAAGGGTTTTTCAAATAATTGGTAGACACAAGACTCTTCTCTAAAGAGAGGAATGAAGGCTTATTACTTGTGCAAATATATGTAGATGATATTATTTTTAGTGCCACTAATGTTTGCTTGTGTGAAGATTTCTCCAAAAGTAATGAAAAGTGAATTTGAGATGAATATGATAGGAGAACTCAAGTTCTTTCTTAGATTGCAAATCAAACAAGAAAAAGGAGGGAATCTTCATCAACCAAACTAAATACACCAAAGAACTAATAAAAAAGATTTGGCATGGAGAACAACAAACCTTGTAAAACCCCAATGAGCACTAACATCAAACTAAGCACAAATGAACATGGTAAGGTTATAGATCAAAAGTTTCATAGAGGTATGATTGGTAATCTTCTCTATCTTACTGCATTTGGGCCTGATATAATGTTTTGTGTATATTTATTTGGAAGATATCAATCTAATCCTAAGGAGTCTCACTTACATGATGCAAAACATATACTTAAATATCTGAATGGTACTCTCAACTTAGGACTTTGGTATCCTAAGTGTTGTCCCTAGGCGCCAAGAAGGGGGGTTGAATTGGTGTATAAAATTTCAAAAAACAAAGAAAAGGGAACAAGAAAAAGTAGAATGGAGACAACCAATTTATAGTGGTTCATGTATAATAGACCCTACGTCCACTCCCCAATTAACCAATTGGGTATTTTATTATCCCAAGGTGTTTTTAAGCTTACACCCAACTTATACAACTTGTGTTTTGATGGCTCACACACAACTTTACAATAGTGTGTTTTTAGGCTAACACACAACCTCACTCAAGTGTTTCACTAGGCTCACACTTAAACCTTTCTTAAAGTGTTTTAGCAGGCTAACACTATAACCTTACAACTTGGTGTTTAATGCTCACACCTAATAATTACAATTTCATAAAGAAAATGAAGGAAATGAGTAGCAAAGATTGAGAGCTTTAATCACTTGTAATAAATTCCTTAGCAACCTTATTCATGG
>CATIWR010108753.1:0-11552 GCA_949677035.1 Omphalea diandra
ATTTATAGACATATAAAATATATATATATATATATATATATATATATATATATATATATATATATATATATATATATATATATATATATATATATATATATATATGCAAGTAGAACATTTTTGCTAAATATGGTGTGTGTCCATAGCTATGCCTCCTTGATCAGGACTGGTTCATAACCTACCAAAACCTCCTTAATCTTGCCTTGTTCATATATTTTGATGACCTTATGTTTTGATTTAGAGAAAGTACAAAATATAAAGTCTTAGATTTATATCCACTATAAATGCCTATAAAATATTTTTGGCTAATTTATTGTGTGAAACAAAATATTGCTCTTTGATTATGACTAACCCTAAACCTGATGAGACCTGCTAAACTATTGATTTTGTTTACCTATAATTTGATGGCTACAAAATGGGAATTAAGTGATGTACAAAACATAAGTTTTAGATTTATGTATCATATAGATTAGTGTGATGCAATTTTAACAAATATGTTATGGGTGAGAAGATATTGCTCCTTCACCATGATTGATTCTCAACATGTTAAAACCTTCTCACCCTGGGACTGATCTTTTATTTAGATGACCTTATAGACTAAATTAGATAAAGCATGAAACATTATAAATATTCTTCTATATGTTTTATAACTTATTGTAAATAATTTTTGCAATTGGATTTGTACAATTTGAGATGTGGATAACATTGTAAGACCTCATCAGACTGTGGTCACATTATAATATGGCAAACTTCAAAAATTCACCATATTCTCTATAAGCCTTATGTTGACCTGAATTTTAACATGTCATATCATCATGTGTATAGTTTAATTTGAAAAAAGAATCAAGTCATTTGGATAAATATATCAAGAGTTATTATTATGAAAGTGTATATAGGTTAGGCTATCATATAAGAATAATAAGTATAAATACTTGATCAACTTGCATGGAACACGACCATAGTTGCATATCAAGCACGCAAACTCATTTTGACATATTTGTAATCATATATATATCAAATTTTAGGGTCTCAACACATTGAGGAAGCCTATGAGAGAGGTTCAAGATTACCATTAAGGTTGGTTGCAACAAAGATGAGTAAAAGCAATAATTGGATCCTAAAGTGTACATGTGATGATTTTTATATATGATTGTGTTCTATTATATGTATATGTGATTGAATTGTGAAATTTTATATGTGAATATAACTAAAGTGAGAATTATATGATCTTAATGATTAATTGTTATACCATTATGAATGAACACTTGCATATGGAACTAAAAGGATATTGTGCCTAGCTTGTCAAACACTTGCAAATCTCTTAGCAATGGGACCAATATATCCTATTATTGCACATGTTATTTATTAATTGAATCACAAATTTTATACATGTTAGCAAAATTAAATGTCAATTGATCATATGAATTATTGAGATGAGGGTTTATGTTGCAAGGTCATGATAAAATCAATCAAAGTTTTATGTATGCCAACAAAATTAAATGTCAATTGATCATATGAATTGTTATAAGTAGTGTTTATGTTGCAAGGTCATGACAAAATCAATCAAACTATTGCATTTGCACTTATATAATGCTTATACTTCAATGTATCATAACGATAATTAATTGTTGATTGTGGCATTAGATCTTATTATTGTTTGTATTCATTGAGTGGTGACTCACTAAATCGTAATTATTTTTTTCAGAGAATGAAGCATAACTTGTGGGTTGTTTAGAGGATAAAGTTTTTCATATAGACACATGAAGCATAGGTCATCGACTGAATTTCAACTATTTCCCTCTCTTTGTGTCATGTACATATATATAGATAAGTATCAATTTTTGGTCACCAATATTAATTAGTTGTACTTAACATATGCATATATTAAGGAAATTGACATTGCTTTTTGGTTTTGTATGAATGATATGTTAACCTTTATGCACAGGAATACTTGGACTTGAATGTCATGCTTTATAAATGGAAATGGGTGTTATAACATCATCTAAAAAACCAGTTGTGATTCATATTTTCCTCAAAGCAAAAAAAAAAAAATCATTTATACTTTTAAGCATCAAATTTTGGACCTTTGAAAGCGAAACCTAATGATGAAAATCGCCAAATCTATTCCCCATAATGCAAAAAAAATAGCCAATAATAGATTAAAGGCCTTAGGATACATTAAATAAACCCAAGACTAAACCCAAAAGGTTGATGGGTTGTTCAACCCAATAAGCAGGGTTATAGAACCTATAAATCAAGGCTATATAACCATACACATGGTTATACAACCCACCTTAAAACCCTAGCCTTGAGAACCTTCTAGAACTGGTCCCCCCTCTTAAACCCTTAGGATGTACAACCCTGATAGATAGATGTACAAATCATGTTTGGTTGTACAACCCACATGCGAACTCTAATTCCAAGAGATTCATCTCCCACTCTATGATTGGACACGTCCATGATGCAACTAAGACCATTTCTTGCCCTACGCACCCATCCATTATTAATAAATACCCCCTCTTATTTAAAGAGAGGGAAGAGGCTTGAAAACCTTAAGGTTACTCTGCTAAAATTACTTCTCAAACATATTTTAGACATAAAAACCCTAACTCTCCCTAACTCATTCCAAGGTAGAAATATACCTAATCTCTTGAACTTTGTGCATTCTTTAAGCATTTTAGAGGAAAACATTTAACTTGTGAGCCTCTAAGGGCACAAAAACACTCAAAGGCATCTAGGAAACATCTTCACTCCCCTTTTTTCTTCTTCTTCTTTTTCTTCTTCTTCTTCTTTTTCTTCTTCTTCTTCGTCTTCTTCTTCTTTTTCTTCTTCTTCTTCATCTTCTTCTTTTTTTCTTTCCAATTTTCAAAACCTAAAAATAGGGGTTGTACAACTATGATTGTAAGTTGTAACCCTAGTATTAGGTTATACTGCCCAGTTTGATAGGTAGGCATTTTTCATGAGGTTCTATTTTCCTCTCCATTTGGATTTCCTTTTTTCTAAACCCTTTTTAAGGTGTTCCAATGTTTCAATAGCATAATAAGATGAGGAATAGCATCATAAGATCCCTATTCATCTCAAAATGGGACCTTGGTATAGTTTGAAGTGGTTTTACAACCTCTTTTTCATGTAATTCTTTAAGTCCCTTTATTTGTAACTTAGTGTGATGTTAAGGTCCTATTTTGATAATTTAGGATAATGACTTGGCGAGGAACTTAAGATTCTAATGACAGTAATTATATTTGTGTTTAAAACATGTTAATAATGTTTTGGCCCTTAATCTCCCCTATTTTTGTGTTGTATGCTAACCTTATATGGTTAATGGTACATATGGATGCATTGCTCTTTTAAAGTTACAAAGGTGAAGATTCATCATTCCTATGATCCCTCTTATGATGAGTTTTTGCCTTAGACCATTAAACATCCTCTAAATGACTTGTATTGCATGTTTTACTTCATTAGATGTTTATGGTTCATGTGCTCTAATTTTGTGTGCTTTTTGGATAGTTATATGAGGATGTGATATTATGGACTTAGATTCATATCTAGGGACCTCTTGCATATGAGAGAAGGTAACATGTGTTATATTCATTCCTTGTGTTTTAAGTTTATTTGGCTTTTCTATATTTGTTTCATTTACTAACTTGTTCTTCTTTTAGGTATAGGTGTTATTTTTTAGTTAGATGACAAGTTGGTCTAAATGGTCACATTATGTGGTCATTGATGAATGGATGACAATGCATGCTTATTCCTATTACCATGAATGCATGACCCTCTACTCCTTCTTTGATGTTTGAATATGGATGAATGGATGACAATGCATGTTTGCCCCTTTTACCATGATGCATGATCCCTCACCCCTTTTGAATTAATTATTTATTTTTCTTAAGTGAATCATGCTTAGTTGTATGTTTTAATCAATAATTAGACTATCGATAACTCAACTAAAATATTAAAAGTGAACCAAGGATGCCCAAAAGTCGGATCCCAACATTCGAGTAGCTTCCTTAAGCCATACCCAATTTTTGAGGGGTAAAGACAAAATGGGCCTTCTAATTTGACATAGATTAGGTTTAGATTTCACTTTCTCCATATTCTTATCCCAACCAAAGTTGGGTGGTGACTATAGATTCCTTAGGGATAGTAACAATGTATTATCTCACCTTTGGTCCCCCAATGACCACTATTCTGGACTAAAGGCCTTAAAATTATGCAAGGCCTAAAATGATTCCCTATTGATCCAAATGCATACCACATCTTAGGGTCATTGCCAATGCAAAGACCTTTATCCTCTCGATCCCCTATTGATCAATAAAAGGATGGTCTCGCAAGCAAGACTCCATTTTTCTAAATGCAAGTGCGAAATATGAGGCACTTATTATGGCGACTCCACTAGGGACCCAAAAGTGACTTCACATTTAATCACTAGTTCACTTTTGGTATTTTTAACTTGTTATTAAGTAGCCCTTTTGCATTCATGTAGCCTCCATACGTTACCAGGAGCACTAGACGCTCTTAGATAAATCTATGGTTCTCTAAACTTGAAACTTAAACTCCATTCAGGCTTAAGAGATTGTGAGGAGGATTCATTACTTATGAGCCTAGTTCCTACGGGTATATCAAATGGGGGATCATAACTACTACTCTCTAAGCTTATAGGAGCCATCAACTATAACAACTCTCTCAACTATTAGGTGCATGTAGGAGCCAATAGTACCGTTGAATAGGGCATCCCATTTGTTTCCATTTCTTCACAGAAGACTGAAAGTTCTTAAAGAACATGGTTAGGTATCCCTAATGTAAGTACAAATGTTACCCTACCCTTTTGATGTAATTATCCCCCACACATAAATAATTATGTATTTCCTCTTCCCCACTATGTAGATAATTTTTGTATACATTCCTCTCTACTCAAAGGGATTTTGTTCCTTACTTGTATATATTTCTTCGAGTGTTGTAAAGATTTCTTCCATTTAGTGCCTTTATATATATGTTCTTTTAAGGCATCAACTTTTCTTGGTCCGAGTGACCCCGCACATTCTTTGCCCTATCATGGTATAAGAATGAAACTCCACTTAGGAAAGAGCCACTAGACCTTGCGTATGGAAGGAATAAGGTTAGAAGGATCATATGCAAAATGACTTGTGCATATCATGCATACATGCATCGATTACTTGTTCATGCGTCATACTAATAACCATTATATTGCAACCATCATAGCTCTATTTAACCTTGATGGAATAAAAGAGGGAATGGACTTGCTAAGAACAAGTAAGACTCTGAGTCCAAATTAGAAAGTCGACAAAATCATAAAGCCAACCATGCCATCAAAGATCTTGGAAAAGTTTATTATCAACATCAATTGCAAGATAGAAGAGATGATTATTAAGGAAGTAAACAAGAGGATTAATTAAATTCTAAAAAAAGGGGGGCGGGGGGGAGGGGAGACCTATACTAATAGAATTGACAAAAGGATAACACCAATGAAAGTGACTTAACTTGTGGTGATTGATGACGAACTATTTAGGATGAAAGAATACCATGAAAGCAAGCTTGCTAATGAAGTAAGAAGTATAACTATCATTCTGGATAAACCTATGGACACAATAAGGAAAGCGCCAAATTTGATGACTTGCTAAGTAGTTGGAGAAAATACAGAAGACCCTAGATGTTAAAGGTTTGGAAAGGGGAACAAACATTAAGGAATTGCTAGCTCGTAAACTTGGAAAGCTACTAGCTAACTGTCATATGGCAAAGCTTCCCAAATTCATAGGGATTTAGAATGGTAATAGCTATATTTGTCCACATATGCTAGTCAGAAAGGCATATAGGGTTTCTATAAATACTATGTTAGATCTTTTTGAGTTATCATTGGAAGGGTATGCAAAGACAAAAATATTTCAATCAATCAAAAACTATTAGGAAGACTGAAAAGAGTTATATAAGCTTTCAAGAGGCATAATGATTGTAATTCAGATATATGAGTCACATTGTAATACTTGAAATTTTTTAGTCAAAAAACCTATGAGCGCTTTAATGACTACATAAGAAGATGGAAGAAAATGGCTTCATATGTGACCATAAGGCCTTGAGAGAGAGAGAGCAAGTCAAAATGATTGCTAAAGTGGCTCTGTTTGGTATTGGCACCAGAAATTAGGGAATGTTGGTTATAAACTTTGAAGACCTTCGAGAAGTAGGTTTGTAAGCCAAAGAGTTAAAATCTGAGTCAAGAAGATAATATGGGGGAAGAATAAGTGCCCCATCTTAGCCTCAGTCTAAGGGAAACAATATGACTAATATAAATGTAGTAACAGTTCTAAGACAGTTCACTCATTTTGGGATGCCTCTATCTGAGGCATTTGAGGGTTTTAGAATAAGGGAGTGTTAAAGTCTCTGACATCAGGATAACCTCCTACCTCACTACCTAGGGGATATGATGCTAAAACTTATTGTGCTTTTTATTAAGGAGCAAGTAATAACACTAATGATTGTTATAGGTAGAGACACAAGATTCAAGATCTCATCAATAACAAGATGATTGTCCCATAAAATTCTAGAAGCCCTAACATCAAAGGGAATCCTATCCTAAACTATCATAATGTTCCTCTCCTAAATCAAGGGATGTTCATGATAGAATATGAGATTCCTAAGGAAGTTATTATTGCCACTATCAAGCAGGTTATGAATGAGGTTCTAGTTGTTTACACTATCAGTCCATGGAAAAGCTTAGACAAAAAGATAAAGGAAGAGAATGATTTAGTTATGGGAGGAGAGTGATGAAGAAAAAGAAGTGAGTAGGTGAGTCATATGACTCATAATAGGAAGCACTACCTTGATAAGGAAGTCCCTAAGGAACCAAGGGTTGAAAAAGGATAGATGAACTTATTATAAAGGAAAAAAAGGATGACAATCCTGTTGTGAAATAGTTGAAGAAGATGCCAACCTAGATCAGTGTGTGAGAATTGCTTATTACCTTTCAGGAATGAAGAAAGCAATAGTTGAGGATTATTAAGTCTGATTATCTCAAAGGAAGCTACTCTAATGGATGTCATTACATTGATGACTTGTAAAGGTAAAATCCCTTTCTTAGATTAGGATATTCAACCGAAAGGGAGGGATCACAATTTGGCCCTATTCATTCGATTTGAGGTAAAGGGTAGGCATACACCATGTGTGATGGTTGACAATGGATCTAGGATTAACATTTGCCCATTAAACTTACTACATAAGTTCAGTTCGACTGAGAAAGATTTGAAAGCTTTTGACATTGTCATTTCAGCCTATGATGATAGTAGAAGGCTGACAATGGGTGTGCTCAAGACTATGGTAAAGATAGGCATAGTGAAAGCCATAGTGGAATTAACACTTTTGGACATCCTAATCATTTTCTCGCTTTATATTTTAAACACCATGTATATCACTCATTAAGTGGTGTACCTTCCATTGTTTACTATAAAGTTAAGATTCCTTACAGAGGAAAGATTGTGACAATTTTTACAGAGGTTGGGGAGATTGTATCAGCTTTGAGTGTAGCTATTTTGCATCTTCGAGGGTTTCAGGTTGTTGAAGTCATCGATAAGTGGGTTAATCCTAAATTTATGAGATTATAAAGAACATGAACTTTCTTCCAATACAGGGGTTAGGGAAGAATTCTATTGACATATCAAAATTCCTAGAGAACCCCACTTAGACCATAAGGATAGGACTGAGGTATCATGGTAAAGAGTCAAACCTATAAGTAAAGGACTTGCACATATCGCTATCAGATTTCTTTATGAAAGAAGGGAAAGCCACTAGAAATGTAGAGAAAAAAGTTATTAAGAAGGAAAAGTTGATAGGAAAGGATACAGACAAACTCAAGAAGGTCGTTTTCCTAGCTAGATGTTGGTGAGTTGGGATATCATTATTATCAAAACTTACTCGAAGAGGAGGATGGCAAAAAGAAGAAAAAGAAAGAGGGTAAATAGATCTTAGTGATAGAGAACAAACAAGAATTAAACCAACTTGTAGTCTTGCATGGTCCTTAGTCTATATGGTCATGGAATGATAAGAGGAAGGTCACTGATGAATAGATCAAGTAGTATTTATTGGATCAGAAATTATGGGCCACCGAGGAAGACTATATAAAGGAAGGGCTTGAATCGATGAGGAAAAATGCACCTTTCATATACTCATAATGGGTCATACAAGTTTTCTAAAGTTGTGTAAATAGGGATAAATTAGAGGATATTGAGAGCATGATTATGAACTTGCTGAGGAAGTAGGTGGTGAAGAAATGCAAGGCCCTACAGTGAAGACTGAGCCAATTATGGCAGAAAGTGCAACTCAGAAGAAATTTTTGAAGATTGAGCTAATAATCGATCAAATGAAACATAGTTTTGAAGAGATTATCAAAGCTATCATAGGAACAAAAGATGGGATAGAGGATAAGAATGGAATAGATATTGCACAAGGTAAGAACACATGCATACTTACTAGAAAGCAGAAGAGTGAGGAAAAGGCACAAGAAAAGGAGGCTCTTATCGCTCCCCAAAAAGAAACTATCTTTCTAGATTCTACTAATGTTCTTATCTTTAGTCTCTTTGAGGACAATGAAGTATTTCTTTCTAAGTTTAAAGCAATGAATGAAGAGTTTGCTTATTTGTGTGATGTGTTTCCTGATAGTAGTATGCATGGCACGCATCATTTCATGAGCATATTTAATATTAACTTTATGCATACCACTGCATTTAACCTTGGCACATAGGAAAATCTAAAAATTTGGCTCATCATTAATAATGTCACGCTAAAGGAGCAGAGGAAGTTTGAATAGCTACTCAGAAAATAATAGAGGGGGAGTCATTGCTTGGACATGCAAAGATATGCCAGGAGTTGATAGTCAAATTATAAAGCACATAATCCTAACTTACTAGCATATAAAACCAATAAATAGAAGCTTTAAAGTAGAGGACTTGAATAGGCCTAATTGGTTAAGGAATAAGATGCAAAGCAATTGAATGACAAGTTCTTAGATGTGGTGAATTACCCTGAATGGTTAGCTAGCATAGTACCAATATCGAAGAAGGATGAGAGAGTGCAAATGTTCGTTGACTATAAGGATTTAAATAAAGCATGCCCAAAGGACTATTTTCCTTTACCACATATAGGCGTACTAGTGGGCAATGTTCGACGTGCATTATGTATTCCTTCATGCATGGATACTTAGGGTATAACCAGATTCTCATGGCAATCACAGATAAGGTAAAGATATCTATTATCATAGAATGGCAGATGTATTGTTACAAGGTGATGTCACTTAGGCTAAAGAATGTGAAGCAAGGTACCAGTAAATGGCGACTTCCCTGTTACATGACTTGATCCATAAAGAGATGGAAGTGTATGTGGATGATATGATGGTAAAGTCAAAAACCAAGGAATGGCATTTTGAAGCCCTAGGAAAATTTTTAAAAAGGGTCAATGAGTACAATATAAGGTTAAACCCAAAGAAATGTGTATTTAGGGCCACCTTTAATAAGCTATTACGACACATAGTTAGTGAAAAGGGAATTGAAGTAGATCCAAATAAGGTGAAGGTTATTCAGGATATGCCTACACCTAAGATGGAGAAAGAGATTTGAGGGTTCCTAGGTCACTTGTAGTACATTAGCTAGTTTATAGCAAAACTAACTCCCATTTGTGAGTCGTTCTTCAATTTGTTAAGGAAGGATCAACCAGTAAAGTGGTGTTAGGAGGCCTTCGAGAAAATAAAAGAATATTTGATCAATCCTTCAGTGTTGAAGCCACCAAAGCTAGGAAAACCACCATTTTGTATATGACAATAGAAGATAGCTCAATTGATGTAATGTTAGTTAAGAAAGATGAAATAGGGAATGAACACATAATGTACTATCTTAGTAAGAAGTTGTTGTCCTACGAAGTGAAGTACAACCAAGTGGAAAAGACTTGTCTAGCATTGGTTTAGGCAATAAATAAATTGAGGCATTATTTTTAGTCATATTTTATAAAAGTGGTTTCAAAGCTTGACACGATTAAGTATTTGTATGAGGTCCCTTCCCTTATTAGAAGATTGGCAAAGTGGTTGATCTTGTTGATCGAACTTGATATTAAGTACATAGCCAAGAAGGCGATTAATGGATAGGTGGTTGTAGATAACTTGGCATAAAAACCTCTTGAAGAAGGAGAATTTGAACTTCATTAGTTTTTAGATGAAGGGTTAGGACCAATTGAGCCTAAAGGGTGGAGATTATACTTCGATGGAGTTGTAAACAAGAAAGACGTAGGTGTAGGAGTAATTATGATTCACCGAAAGGAGAGTTGTTCCCTATAGCTAAGAAGTTGAACTATAAGGTTACCAATAACATAGCTACATATGAGGCATATGCATTAAGGCTCAAACTCTTAAAACATATAAGAGTAAGGACCTCATAGGTGTTTAGGGACTCGCTGCTAATCATTTTGCAAGTAACAAACAAGTAGAAATTGAAAGAAGAACATTTAGACCCATATTTAAAGCATGTGAAGGGCTTGGTGTAGAATTTTCAAAGGGTCACATTCCATCATCTACCAAGAGAAGAAAATGCAAAAATAGATGCCTTGGCCACTTTGATTTCTATTTAGAATGGACTACAGGTGATGCCCATGAAGCTATTTATGACGCCTCGATATGGGGTGCCATGTTACAAGGATACAGAAGTAACATAGGTATCAGTGAAGAATCACCCTTAGTATTTTGATATACAAAGATATTTAAAAAATGGTGAATACCCCAAAGAGGCTAAGAAAAATGATAAAGATGTGATTCGAAGGTTGTCTTCACATTTTATGCTCTACGATGGTGTAATGTACAAAAGGATGACCGATGGAGTCCATTTATGGTACTTAGTTAAGGAAAAGGCCTATAAAATCATGGAAGAGGTGAATGCAGAATACTATGGTCTACACATGAACAAGAAGATGTTGGCAAAGAAAATTATGAGGTTCAGGTATTACTGGACTACTATGGAGAATGACTATATTTAGAAAGTATAGAGTTATCACAAATGCCAGGTTCACAGTAGCCTCAGTCATTTACTACCAACTGAGTTGCATAATTTAACATCACTATGGCCATTTGTAGCATAGAGTGTTGATGTGATCGAAGAAATTAGGTCAGCGTCTATAAGAGGCATAGGTATATTGTAATGGCAGTGGATTACTTCTTGAAATGGGTAGAGGCTAAAGCCTTTGGTAACCTAAAGGCAAAGCAAATGGCACGATTCATTAATAAGAACCTCATTTGCTACTATAGAGTATCGCATAATGTTGTTACGAATAATGGTGTCCAATTCTAGGTAGTGGTATAAGGTATATTGGAAAAGTACGAGGTCGTCCACCACAAGTCATCACCTTACAAACTGCAGTCTAACAGTGTAACATCCCTATCCACATTCATTGACATTATCACATGAATATATTCATTGCATAAATGATATGAAATCCCACATGAACATATGCATTAGATAAATGATCATTTAGTCATGCGATTTGTAGAAGCATGACAATGATATTTGTAC